>JAYKKT010000046.1:4495000-4770000 GCA_036023115.1 Brasenia schreberi
TGCATCCTCTTGGGCCTATGCTTCTTCGTACAAGGGAAGGGGGTCCATTCAATATAATCCAATTCAAGTGAAATGGCTGTAGTCTCACAAGAGAGGGAAACGTTGAGGTTCTCATAATACCATCCAATAACCATGATAAGATTATATATATATATATAGAGAGAGAGAGAGAGAGGGAGAGAGAAATTGGTATATGTACATCTATATTCATGTTCAAAACCGCTCAAAGATGTGCATTAATTGATTGATGTGGTTAACCGTGAAGATTTGAATTTGAAAAATGAAAATACCCTTTAATATTTAGTATTTAATGCTCATGACACATTAAATATCTTTTAAGTTTAAATCTTTATCGTTGATTATGTCAATCGAACCATAAAAATGTTTCTGCGGATTTGAGCATCAATAAATGTATTTGTGAGCTATATTTCTCTCTTTATATATATGGGGGAGGTGCATGATAAGAGAATCAAAGAGTGATGGCTTTGATAGTTCCCATGTAATTTAGGTATTGGATTTGTGGTTCTTGGTATTGTAAAAGGGCCGGTGTCTCTGTCTTTACAAGAATACCCTTTTACTTTACTTTTTTTTTCACCAATTGTGATAAATGGACGTTTTATTGGGACGCTTGAAGCGTGAGAAGCAAAAGGCAATTGAAGGAATGATAGCATACCATTCATTCGCATATTGGAAGAAGAAAGAGCCCAAAATATGAAAACCAAAGCTTATTCCAATCAAAATCATATCGCTACATGAATTCTTAGTCTTCTTTTGGTTCTATTTCTTGCTTGTCCTACATTGAGCTGATGTGGGGCGTTTGTCTCACTCGAAATCTTGAAAATCAACTTCAAGTTTATAGTTCATATGATCCATGGGCTATATTGTTCGCCCCACTGTGAAAGAGTTTCCAGATCCGCCACTGCTTATGATCACATTTTATCTTTCTTTTTCTAAACACTTTTTCATGTCTTCTATGCTTCTAATGTGAATTATTAGAATTCTTGATTGTGATTGTGTTCAAATTCGTGTCAAAAAAGTATTTAAGTCGAAAAAAGCAAGTTCATGTTTTATCTTCTTCTTTTCATTACTTTTGAGGTTCTTTTCTATCTATTTTAAAGTGTTTATCTGGCGCTCAAAGCATTAACTCATGTAACAAGGAGACTGTGCTCACAATATGAAGGTCATGAGTTCGATAGGTGGGACATGTGTACCTGATTTCAACCTTCTTAATACAACTAAGAAAAAAGATAGATTATTTAATTTCTTATATTTTCTCCTAAATACTCCCTCTTGCTGCTTTTATAAATGTTAACTACATTAGACATATTTTTTAAGAAAAATAAAAACATTAAATAAAAAATTGCAATAAACAATAAAATAGTGCATAGAGATAATTTAGCCATTACAATTACCATGGCACTAACTGAAAACTTTCATGAATAAGAGGGCTATTTCGTCCTTGTTGCACCACAAGGCAATTTATGTCCCCAATATTCTTTCCTTTTGTTGCCTTTTAAAAAGAAAAAAAATCATTGACCCATTTTCCGTGACATGTCTAAGAAACTTCACATTGTACTCGACATGGGCAATGCTGTCTTTGAACTTTTATTCAGATGAACTAAATAAATATTGGATCTGGACAAGCAAAGGACTGCTTAGAACCAAATCCAAATTCTTAAACACGTTCTCATTTCCACAAAGAGATTATTAAAAAGTAAGATTAAATTAATCCCCCAATCTCCATGCTTTTTCTGCTACTCTCTGAGTTAAATAAGTTCCTTTTTGGTGGTTAAAATAAAAATTGATGTACTTGTTCTAAATGTTTGGTTGTTTGGTGGTATAATTATACTAAAATCATCGACAATATACAACTGTGTAATGTGCATGTACGCAAATAGGTTATACAATGACAGAATTATGGAAGGCCAAGATCCTTTCTCTCTGTCCTCATTAACTTTTCCACACAGTATCCCTGTAATTTCTCACTCTCACTCTCACTCTCACTCATCTCTTTTTAACTTGTTTCCTCTTCATAGCATTCCCTCTCCTCCCTTGTGTCCTCTTCTCTTATCTCTCAACCCTCTCTTTTCGATCTTTCAATGGCGTATTCTTGCAAAAGAGACTGATTCGAGTTCGGAGGGAAGCAAAAGGGGTGATTTTGGATTGGTGGTGCTTGCTTTGAGCTCTAAAAATGGCTCCTAGTTTCGAGTGTGTGCCTACTCTTTTCTGTGCGGAGGATAACATTAGTATTATGGGTTGGGATGATGAGGTTGTGAATGAGGTGAGAGAGGAAACCCATGTTTCTGATGATGTGATTGTCAAGGATTTGCCGTCGTATAGTGACGAATGCATTGAGGAATTGGTGATGAAAGAAACGGATTTTCTCCCGCAAGATGATTATGTTTCGAGATTTCAGAGAGGGGTTTTGGACGTTTCGCTTCGAGGAGATGCTATAGATTGGATTTGGAAGGTGATTGCCTTGCGTTTTCGTTCCTCACTCTCAAATGGGTGATCTTTTTCTTCTGTGTTTTAAGCTTGTTTTTGTCTAATGAAGACTATCTAATCTGATGTTGTGACCTTGGTGCATAAAACAGGTTCATGCCCATTATAAATTCGATCCCCTGACCGCGTATCTGGCTGTGAATTATCTGGATAGGTTTCTTTCAAGATATGAGCTTCCTGTAAGTGTGAAATTCGAATGATTCTTCTATCACATCATCTGTTCTTTTCATGTGGGTCATTGGTGAATTCCTCAATGGTGATAGATTGTTTTATTTTTTATTACCGTGGCCTTGATTTCTTTGCAGCAAGGCAAAGCTTGGATGATGCAGTTGTTGTGTGTAGCATGCTTGTCCCTCGCGGCCAAGATGGAAGAAACAGACGTTCCATTGTCTATAGATTTACAGGCGAGTGAATGCATCACCATGAACGAGTGAATCGCCTTATTTTGATTGATGGTCTCTTCTTTTCTCTCTAAAATCTAAAATTTGTATCATTTTGTTTAGGTGGGGGAAGCAAAATTCGTGTTTGAGTCTCGCACCATTCAGAGAATGGAGCTCTTGGTTCTAAGCAGTCTGAAATGGAAGATGAGATCAGTAACGCCTTTCTGCTTCATCGACCATTTCCTTCGTCGAATCAACAATGATAAAGAACCTCCCTCCCAATACGCAATTTCCCGTTCCATCGATTTTATACTGAGCACCATCAGAGGTTTGTTGGTGTTTTTCCTTTGTTTCATCTGCCCCAAAGCCTTGTTTTGTTCCTCCGCTCTTTATCCTTTTCTCTTTGTTGCTGCAAGTCATGAAGGTGATTGATGGTTTGTCTGCATTGTAAACGGCATGCAGGAATTAATTTCCTGGAATTCAGACCGTCTGTCATCGCTGCAGCGACGGCGATATCTGTTTCTGAAGAAAACGAAACAGGGGATTTCGATAAAGCAGCATCTCATTTACCCTTGCTGTTAGAAAAGGTAAAAAGCAAAAGGGCTCTACCCTCTAAAAATTCTCCTTTCATGCGTCTTTTTCAAATCACCCTTCACCACCATTAAGGCATTAATCCATCTGTTTTAAAGATCTATAATCAAGTTAATTTTCAGCTGCATTGGCCCCTCTTTTTTGTTGGTATAAATCAAGCTTATCTTTTCTTGGGGAAGTCTTATTTCTTACTTTGGGGAAGATTTAATGAAGATAATCATCTTTTCTGCAGGAAAGCATCTGGAGGTGTTATGAGATTATGCAGGATGTGATTTTGATGAGAAACCCAAATAGGACTAAGAAGGATTTGCCTAACTCAACAATTTCTTCTATTCCTCAGAGCCCAAATGGGGTGCTGGACGTCACTTGTTTGAGTTATAAAAGCGAAGAGATCAACCATGGATCACGCGAGCATTTCTCTTGTGATAGTCCTGTTGCTAAGAGGAGGAGATTGTATAGATTGAACGGAGGCAGTTGAACGATGAAGTAAACAAGCAAACCAGTTTGTTATAGTGTAGCATCGTTGCTAAGATTACTTTTCTGTTTGTTGACTGAGGATTTTGGTTGGGTCGCCAAGCTGAAGAGAAGAGCAATGGACTCTGGAGATTTGATGAAAATGCAGGGAAAAAAAAGGAAGAGAGCGATCGGGGATAAGAACTGAATAAGAGTGGGACGCGTGCTTTTGTTATGAATGAACAGACAGAGGAATCCTGAAGGTTTTGTTGATGTAGGGTGGCTTCCTGTTTAAAATTCGAGGAAAGCTGATTTTTTTCTCATGAAAGATATTGAGTTTTCAATATTGATTCTTTCCTTAGAACCAAATGTGGAGAGAGAGAGAGAGGATGCTCTTTGCAATAGTGCATTCTTAGTACCATATATTTAATGTTATTACTTTTGTGTAATTTCTGGTGGATGCCACACTTGGTTTGACTGTCTGTCTGGTCAGAGTCTAGGTTTGGCTGCCTCTGGTGATAAAAGCGGACCCCTAAGCCAGAAGTCATCTCGGGAAGAGAATAATAATATATATGTAGTCTATTAGAAGAATCCTTCTTTGTTAAACTTTTTTTTTCAACTTAATCTTCTAATGCATTAGGTGTCCATTAGTAAAAAACAAAGCAAAAGCCTTTTCAATCGTATGAACCAAAACTTGTTTCTATTAAGCAAAAAGATAGGTAATGTAGAAAGCTTTTAGTAGGGATAATACATATATATATATATATATATATATATATATATATATATATATATATATATATATATATATATATATATATATATACGTGTGTGTGTGTAAAATTTATATAAGAAACCTCTTGCAAGTGGTTGCCTTTAAAACAGGTAAAATTGATGGGAGGATTTATTCCCTCACGGCAGTTTCCTGATACACTCGCAATTGTAGATCTCAACCCACTCCTAGTAATTCGAAGCAAAGAGAGAAGACCAAGAATAGTATTTTGAGTGGTTCCTTCATTTTCCTGCATCTGTGGAGCCTCTTTTGTGGTTCTCTTCTTTGCCAAACTTGCCTCATGATCTCCAGTGAGTCTGCTGATAGAGAAAACCGGAGTGTTTTCTGAGCTCCCTCTATTTCCGCAAGGTAATTCAATGAAAGTGGCAGGTTTTTTTTAATTGCCTTTGTAATATGTCTCATGAGTCAACCGTGAGCTATACTTCTTTGCCAATTTTCTTAATTTTGGTAAATAAAACACGCCACCTTGCTGAGTTATTGATCAGACAGTACGTGTATAAAGCTTAGAACAACTGAACCTTGCTTCCATTATAACAGCAATGTAACCGCTTCCACCAACTGCACTACACCACTGCTCGTGATTAGACATTTAGATTCATTTCAAAATTGATCTTGTTTTGTACCCCACCCTTACAATTAACCGATAAAATCACATACAGACTGGCATCAAGGAATGTAACATGCAACCAAGAGAAGAAACAAGCTCAAATAGGAGGCATTTTTTCCTAATATTACTTTGAAAATTATTCATCACTACTTGTCAACCAAGGTTTATTATAAAATAGAGGAATATATATATAATGTATGGATTCCTTCAAATTCCCACATTGGAAGAGGGTGAATAAATCATCTGCAACCAATTTAGTTCTTTTCTTCTGTCGGCTGTTATTTCTCCCCAATTTGAAACCCTTCCCTCCCGGTGCATTTTCTGCTTCTTTGATTGAGAATGCATTGGCTTGGAAGCTAATAGTGGGTGTATGCAAACTACAAAAGTAATGCTGATTTTCTTCTATATGAAATCAGGCTGTCCTGTTGATGTCAAACACCGGTGCCACATTCTGCTGTTTGGATCAACACGCTTTGGATGAGAAATAACTTCAGGGATTGGGAAGTAGACGTAGTGTGTGTTGCATATTCCAACTGTGATGCCACTGTAGCCTGCAAATGCACCATGAACCTGCTCCCCAACATAAAGTACAATATGGTAGACTTAACCAAGAAGATAATTAAGACTGTCTTTCAAGGGAGTGGAATAGCAGAGTGTAACTGGGTTCAAGGACTCGGCCCCTTGGCTTATGCAAGGTATAGGCTTGTCTAGGGAGGTAGCTCCCATAAGAGTCGAAGACTTGACTGCCTGTGTAGCAGCGAAAGGCCTAGATAACCACATTTGGGCAGGCTAACATATGATTATAATAATCTAACATTTCTCTTCTTTTTATTATGGTTTTCGGAAAACTGTGGCTCCACGGACCCCTACAAAGAAACAAACTGGGGCATCAAACTTCTGACAAGCAGGTTACAAGCCTAAGTTCTAAGCCAGTTGAGATTTGCTGCCTTGGGATATGATGACAGATTCTACAAGAGCAATGGCAAGAAAGACATGACCCCCATCAGGACTACGGTCATTAGTCTGCAGCCAACAGCCATATAACATAACTGTTGTTAAGTGTGAGATCAGCTGCTAAACAAGTATCAGTGAGTAGAGACTGACAAACTGACTTATATCCTACTCGAAGTTGGCATTAGTACCCCAAGCTATAAATGAGTTCAATACAAGCTTGCTTGCTTTGAGCAATACTTCTTTATACGAGTTCATTCTTGAACAGATCTCCTAGGGAAAATGCTACTTGAAACTATTCTTCTATACAAGTCAGTTGTAAATCTAGAATTTCTGACCTCTATAGTATATGTGCACCTAGCCTAAGTGTCGAAGTTAGCATGCAATCTTCAGGTATATACATGAACAAAATTCAGCTTAATGAGCCGAATGCCAAGTCTGAACATCACTTGTTAATATTCTCTTCATTTAGCCAGGGCAAGGTCCACATGAGCGAGCTTAATAGAAATGCCACATGCACCCAAAAGATGATTTCGTACCGCATTTTGCCCCAGAACTGTGCAGAGAATTCCATCAGATGCATTTGCACGGCCAGATCGGATCATGTATGTTGGATCTATGTACTTGACATCGGCTGGGACACCAATTTCCTTAAAATATTTCTTTGTCTGCAAAAAGAGAAATGACAACAGTGAGCAGGTTGTGAAAATAATGCAATTCCTAGCATTAGTACGGCAGGCATAGAACTCAGTAGGCCCCATAAGAAAGCAACAAAGCCTTCTTGGGAATTTATTTGGCCTAACATTTGTAACCATCATAAGGCTTCTTGAAACGCAAATTGAACCGTGAAGTCATTATCAAACAAATATTGTCTGTATTCAGAATCAGTTTCTAGGTAACACTCTTTTTCCAATAATTCAGAGAATCAGAGGATTTTTGTTGAATTGAACTGAATCAATTAAGCCAATTAATACCAACTCCATCGGTTCTGAGAAAATTTGCAAAAAAGTAGAAATTTCATAAAGTTCTCACGAAGAGTTAAACACAAGAAAGGTTGCACCTCCAGTTTTTGTGAAACAACATTAACATCACAACCAGCCCTGACCACAAAATCCTCTGCTCAAATGGTTATCTACCATTCCGAGAGTACTCTCCATGCTCAACACATGCTAATTTTGTCATCGAAGACCAGATCATTAAGTCTATGCAAGAAACCGGCTATGAGAAATCGAGCTTCATTTGCTCTTATGGTCCAGATTATGCTGAAGATTCAAAAGATTAAGATTCATGATTTTATCTAGATATGCATATTTGCCAATGCCTGAAGGTGATTTGCTGAAAAAGTTGGAACTAGTAACAGCAAATATAAGTTCCATGAGTAGGAAGAAACTTTGATACCTTCTGTTGGATATGAACACCAATATCTCCAAGAACAATATTTCCAGATGCATCTGTTGCATTAGTTCTCTCCAGTAATGTCTGCAGAAATCAACTCAAATATGTTACATTATCACTTTCATGCGTCAACTTGCTGACTCTGGTAGTATAAAGCAATTATAAGAGAAAATGAATGGACATGTTCAGACCTAATTGCTAACGACAAACTATAGTTCCTTCATGGGAGAAATTAGTCTTCATTGTCCTTACACGATTCTTACCTGATTAATTCTTAAGCCTGAACCAGGTCTAGTATTTGCACTGAAGGAACATATTGTGTTTGATTTGATATGTTCCTGTTTAAAATCTTCACTATTGTTTACAGATAAGGAGCAAAGAGGTCAGTATTCATTTGATGAATCGGGTATACATATGCACTAAACGAATTGATTATGTTTTATTTAATATTTCCCCATTTAAAATTTTATCTATCTCTTGGAGATAAGGTGCAAAGTGGTCAGTATTCATGCAAACCTACTAAATTGACAAATAAGTACTTTCCATGACTTAATTTTACATTGTGGAAGTTCTTTCAGTCAAGTAAATGAGATATTTGTAATCACCTGACCAGCTCCTTCTGCTACACATAGCACAGCCGATCCCTTTGTCTCTATAAGATGCCTTAAATATCTTAAAACACCATGTAGACCATCCAGCTCAAATGGCACCTTCATAGAGAAAGAAAACACTTCTTTTAATAAAACCACCATCGAGCGTTTGAATGCGTCGACAGTTAGTGGACAAGCAGTTGCCAGCCCTATATAGTGGGAATATGCAATTTGCAAACACATAACAGAAGTGCAAGGACTTGAAGTGTTGCCCCCCTCCCCTCAAAAGTGTGTTACATTCTACAAAATACGTAAGTAGGGACATTAGAGTCCCATGCATGAGAAACCTGACTGTAAAGTTCCCATCATCAGCAGGTAAAATGTAACACCCCATTAATGACGTGAGAAACCATCTGAAAAATAATCCCTAACCTCCGGTATTAAGCAAATATCAACTTGTCCACTGGATAGAGATGCATGCATTGCTATAAAACCACTGCTTCTTCCCATCAGTTTTACAATTCCAATACCATGGTAAGCACTGTGGGCCTGTCATTAGAAGATGAAAACAACATCAAAGAAGAATTCTGTATTAAATGGGTTCAGTATCCAACCGTGTTATTCAACTTCGAAAAAATGTTCATATACTTCAAAAGTAAATGATTACCTCAACATAAGCTGAGTTTATCGCCCTCTGGGCTTCTTCGACGGCAGTGTCAAAACCAAAGGTCTTATCCATATGTAAAATATCATTATCGATGGTTTTTGGAACACCAACAACTACCACCTTCGTGCGTCTCCTCCGACACTGAATGAAAGTGGACCCTCTTAAGATGATAAAATTATTCTCCATCACCAATCAAAAACATAAAGAACAGAGTTTCTAAGGGAACAGTTCGTTTTCCCAAAGAATTGGGATCTAAGCGAGAAATATACACTAAGCTAATGAGGAAACAAGTGTATAAAACTCTATGCTTGAGGCAACTGCATATCATTCAATTCAGTATTTCATTCTGATAGGGTACCCTGTAGAGACATGGCCTTTCCATCAACGGTCTTCAAAAACAAATCTTCAAGAGTTCGAGGCTTTATTCAGCATGAAATTAAATAGTTCATCAATTATTTATGATTTCTGTAAGGAAAAAAGGAGCTTACTTAAGCTCTAGGAAGGAAGCAATGCCCACTGTATCTCATGCATGTATAGCAGTTTATGACTTAACAAATAATAATATAACTACCCCTTGACGTAGCAGGTCTTTACAGCAGAAGTATGAAGTATGAGAAAAGGATCCCCATGGACCCATGTTGGACAGGATAGAAAAACTCGAGGGGAAAGAAAGAAAGGAACAATAAAAGCAAAACCTCTTTGTGTATTTCATTTGCTCCAGCATGTGTACCATTTCCACCCAACACAAACAGCATGTTTATCCCTCTCTCCTGGGAATTAAGATACAAAGGAAATTAGATTAATGGAGTATGAGTATCATCAAGAGTGAGGGAGTTTGCTTACCTGCATGCTGTCTACGATCTCACTGACAGGAGGACTCCCACGAGAAACACCTAATATGCTTCCACCGCCAAGGTGAACATTTTGGACAACTTTACGTGAGAGCTATGAAAATTTTGACAATAGAATACGTAGAAAATTAGAACAATATTTTCCTCACAGACATATTATCTAAATAGAATAATATGGAATAGTAAGGGCTTCTGAAAACAACTTACAGGTATATTTGGTATGCTTTTGTCAAGGAATCCCCGATATCCAAATGGAATCCCAACAATTTTCTTCACTCCATATATATCAAGTGTGACAACTATCTGCAGTTGCACATGAAGATCATCAAAAACAAAATATACAAAGGATTTGAAGTTTTGAACTTTAACAGAATTGATGCCTTTTAGCCTCAAGATATTCTCTATAATATAAATGAACTTCCAGTCTAAAATGGAGAAAATATCTACGTTGAGTAAAATTTATGCCAGAAAATTCAAGTTGTACAGAATATTTAAATGTTTCTGAGATACATCTCAGAGCTGCAATATAAATTCTCATTTCCAGAGAGACGGAAAAACAGAAAAGTTTGTATGAACTGCACCAACCTGCCTTATAACATCATTAAGGCCCGGGCAAAGACCTCCACAAGTAACTATTGCTGCATTTACTTCTTCAGGTTTGAAGTATATTTGCTCTCGTGGTCCAGCTCGGTGAACCCTGAAATAGGTTACCTTAATCAGGGAGATCAAACAATGACACTAACCAATACAAGAAGATAACATTTTCTGTAAAGAGATGCTCTCTCAGTAGATAAAGAAACAGAGATCGTCTTCACAAATCTTGCTATTTACAAATATAAATTTCTCAAAAATTTTACATGACTGTGTTCCCAAAGCATGATCCAGATATGATAAGGTTGTCTTGAATCATTGGACTTATATGTTCATAACTAAACTTCTGATCTTGTATTCAACTCAAAGGATATATATTCAGTATATTTAACATTTTCATGTTTCACAACAAATGTATTACCACGTCCTTTTACTAGAGTTATACATGTGAACAGGACACCGGATTTTATAGTGTCTCGTTGACAGACAGAGTGTGTATGAGAGAGAGAGAGAGAGATTTTCAAGCGTAAAAATTCACTCTAGAAGCATATACCTCAAACGCTATTTTGTCAATCCATCTTGATATCATTATCTAGAAGGTCCTAAGGCTTGAGATATTTACCATTGCTCTACCCAAGTACAGTCAGGATCAACACACTCAGCTCCAGCAGATGTAGGTGTAGAATAATTTATAACCTGACATTAAGCACGAGAATGGTAAAAGACTTGATTCTAAAACATAAAAATAAAGAATCAACTTCTGTTCACATTAATGATTTCATGCAGTTATTCTTAACTTAAGAAGCAGGAAGCTAGAAAGTAAGGGGATATGAAATGCCAAGCTACTGAATTAATAACTGTATCATTAAATATGCTTCCGCACAAAGCTAAGGATCATGAAACCCCTGTTTGCAGGTAAACTCCATTGACTACTTATGATGGAATAAACACTAATGTGGCTGAATTATGCACATGGATACCAATTTGAAGTTAAAGAATGAAACTTTGAACATCAGTGAATGGAAAGGAGGAGTCTAACATGCACAAAGCTCTTTCTTATTAGCATTAAACATATCCTCTCTTCAGATTTCTAACCATCAAAATCCTCCACTGTACTGGCAATTGGTACTCTTCATCATATATTCGTATTATTACTACTTACCCAACTTGAGGAACCACAGATGCCAACCAATTTCCACAGTTTAGGATTTGTGAGAGGCTCTATTATCTTCAGTAACTTTACAACTTGAATTAACATGGTTCCTACGTTTTCAGTACTGGGTTCACATGCAAAACATGCACGACAGTACTTATGTATAACCTCCATACTACATCTAAGATAATCAACCAATTTCTTTTATTACTGTTGACGCCGAAAATCAACCACTTCTGACGACAACAATTACTATAGATTATACATTAAGATCTCACTGAAGAAAGAGGAAAAGAAAAGGATTCTGCTGATACTTCATGCTACCGAACAACAGAGGCCACTGAACTGAGAAAAAACAAAGCCAACTGACTGATAAGTGATAACAGACATACTGCAAGCACAGTGAGAAACTCTCACCTAAACACAAGATGGGAATTAAAAAGGTACCTTGAGCAGCACTCTGTCATTGTCATTGACGTAACCGTTCCACCGCTCATCTGATGGATACTCGTTTGATGGATATCCGTTAAAGAAATCATCCGATACAGGACGCCTATATAATTAAGATTCCAAAAGACAACAAAATTCTGAAATTATAAGGCCACCAATTACATCAAAGAGAAAGGAGAAACAAAGCATGAACGGGAAAACCTGAATAAATTCTTTCTTCAGTCAATAAAGTACTTCAACTTTGACAGAAAAACGATCTACGTTACAGAGTAGGACGTTTAACTTAAACAGTATTAAAGAAACCTGCTCTTGAGGCAAAAGGTGGACGGAATTGGCTGGACGTCGAAGATGTCTCTAAGATGGTGAATATTAAACCTTCTCTCGAATTCCTCCTCATACTTGGTTTTCCACTGAGGATCACTAAAGTCGATCTTTTGGTCCGCAACGACTAAGAAGACACACCCTCTTCTTCCAGACCTCCCGGCGTTTCTTTTTTGATGAAGTGAATCAGAGTCAATCCATCGTAGGCGCGAGTTTCGCAGCCAACGGTGAGACTTCAACGCTGAACTCGACGAAATACTGATCGCAGATAACGAAGACACTGCCTCCATTAACGTACACCCACTTCGCTAATGCTTCCTCTCTCTCTCTCTCTCTAGAGGAAGGTGAAGAGGAAGAAGAAGGAAAAATAACACGAGGGCTGTCTGGTGGAGGCGGCTGTATGCAAAATTTCTGTTTTCCGTTTCCTTTTTGGCTCTCTATGTTCTTCGGGAGACCAACGTCAAGAAAGAAAAGGACGCACAACGTACCGCGCTTTTGGGAGAAAATTTCTGCGCGTGGGCTCATTTGGCCACCAAATTGCAGGAATCCACCTGCAATCAGAGTTTTCGGAGATAATCTCACCAACCTGATTGGTTGATTGGGCCACAGTGATGACTACATAAAATAATTTTTAAGAACTATTAAGATTAAAAAATAGCAATTGGTAATTAGTTGTGTTTTTGTTTTGTTAGTTTTGGTTTGAGTAATCTATGGCGTCCCTCATGGGTCGCCACAGTTGGTGACCCTCAAGAAAGGTATACTGCTTTCGTTGGATACCTGAGCTCCATGATGTTCAAGTTCCTAAAACTAAAACACCTCTCCCTATAAATATATAGAGAGAGAAAGAGAAGAGAGGGGTAAATACATAATATCTTTGAGTGCATGATATTCCATAAACATTTTCAATATTCAATTGATATGATCAATGATAAAGATTTGCATTAAAAATCCCATTGTTTATCTTCATCTTAACCATTCATCTCAAAAGTCAAATAATTGAGAGTTTATGCAAGATTACATACTGAACACATACCACTATATATATACATATATATATACATATATATATACATATATACATATATATATACATATATACATATATATATACATATATACATATATATATACATATATATATATACATATATATATATATATACATATATATATGTATATATATACATATATATATGTATATATATATATATATGTATATATATAGATATATATATACATATATATACATATATATATATATATACGTAAGGGGCACACATTTGCACTAGAAAACTATGTTAACCCAATGAATTGGGTGGATATCATGTAATTAAACAAATCATTAAATTTAAAAGAAAATATATGAAAAAAACAGTTTGACTTAACTTCTAATCGAGAAATTAAATTAGCTACTTAAAACATGTGAAAAGTTGTCTTCTTTAACTTTACCGATTCGATTGCTTGTTTTCAACTAGTCTAACTTGGCTAAAGGGGCTAAACAACTGAATATGAAGATCTTAAGTTTAAAAAACAAGACATAAGCGTCCCAAACCCTGTTTGTTCTGCTTGTTTATGACCTTAATTAACTCCCCCAAAAGAAGAGTTTCGAAAGGTTGCAATTGGGTTTGTTGGTTGCTTTCTAGGGCATAAAACCAAGGTGCACCTCTGGTCGAATCTCTTTCCTTAAGTTCTTAATTACAAACCAAGTGGTTCAAATTGGTCCACAATCAAACCCAATCAATTGATGGGAGGTGCTACATGGCAATCTCTGATTGGGGGTAGCCAAAAAGGCGACTCCAATGGTCACATTAGTGTATGTATTTGTTCTCTCAGGCTCCCTGGTGGTAACAAATAGTTAACACCTACAAGTCCACTCTAACCACCTATTTTTCATATGCATTGATAGGAGTTAGGTGGTAGCTTTTATATATATATATATATATATATATATATATATATATATATATATATATAGAGAGAGAGAGAGAGAGAGAGAGAGAGAGAGGGGAGAGAGATGAATAGGTGAGAAAACGACCAAACTAGGAGAGAGGAGCACTCTGGCATTTTAGAATTATGGGGTTTTCTAAGAATCAGATTCACACTTTCCTTCATTTCTAGTTGTTCATTTTTCAAAATGTTAGAGTCTTTTCAAAAAGGTTTATTCAGCTAACTTAACGTTTGAGCATGGTGTAAGGATGTCACAAGGCATTTTTACTCATATCATATTCATCCATTTGTATTGAACAATAGCTTATTTCATAATATTGTCAACCTTATGGTTGAAATCTACACGCTTTGTTTCCTACGAAGAATCTCTTAGACAGTTTGATTATGAAATAATTTTATAAGATTCCAAGATCAATTGTAAAAAAAATGCATGCATTCAAATTCTCATATAATAAGTATCAAATATCAAAAGTTTGGTCATCTGGAGTTGAATTTTCATTGCACAACAAGAAGATCGTGTGTTCGATTTCTGGGGTATGCATCTGGCATCCACCCTTATTGTACAAAAGAAGTCCAATTTTGATTAAGTAGACCATTTAATGAAATATGGAAAAACCAAAAGATGCCCGAGGAATGGAGAGCAAGTACACTTATACCCATATATAAGAACAAGGGAGACATTCAAAATTGTGCGAATTATCGAGGTATCAAGTTAATGAGCCATACTATGAAATTATGGGAAAGAATTATCGAACATAGGTTAAGACAAGTATCAAGTATAACAGAGAACCAATTTGGATTCATGTCAAGCAGATCTACTATTGAAGCGATTCACCTTTTGAGACGTCTTATGGAACATTTTAGAGCAAAAAAGAAAGACCTTCACATGATATTTATTGATCTAGAAAAAGCTTATGATAGGGTACCGAGGGAGGTCTTTTGGAGAACTTTGGAAAAAAGAGGTATCCCATTGACATATATTAACCTTATAAGAGACATGTATGATGGTGCAAAAATATGTGTGAAGACTCAGGAAGGAACGACAAACTTCTTTGAAGTTAATATTAGGTTACATCAAGGATCAACTTTAAGTCCATACTTGTTTATAATGGTGATGGATGAGTTAACAAAACATATTGAAGATAGTACCTTGGTGTATGTTATTTACAAATGACATTGTATTAGTGGAGGAGTTTATGGAAAAAGTTAATAGAAAATTGGAACTATGGAGAGAAACATTAGAAAGCAAAGGCCTCCGACTTAGTAGAACAAAGACACAATATATGGAATGTAAGTTTGATCATTTGGTTACCTCAGAGGACATCGAAATTAAAATTGGCACACATGCATCTCCCAAAAAGAAAGTTTTAAATACCTAGGGTCAATTTTTCAGAGTGATGAAAGAATTGATGTTGATGTTACGCATAGAATTAATGCTGGTTGGTTAAAATGGAGAGGAGTATCAGGTATTCTTTGTGATAAGAAGATACCATTAAAGTTAAAAGATAAATATTATAGAGCAACAATTAGGCCTGCCATGTTTTATGGTTCTGAGTGTTGGGCAGTTAATCATCAACATGTACAAAAGATGCCTGTGACAGAAATGAAGATGTTGAGATGGATGAGTGGTTATACAAGAAAAGACCGTACACATAATGAGGTTATTAGAAACAAATTAGGAGTGGCACCAATAGAGGATAAAATGAGAGAATATCGTTTAAGATGGTTTGGACATATAGAAAGAATATCAAAAGAAGAACCTATAAGAAGGTTAGAAAAACTAAATTTGGAAAGTATTAAAAGAGGTAGAAGACGACCACAAAAGTGTTGGAAAGAAATAATAAAGAATGATCTAGCTTATTGTGAGTTAACTTGCTAACATGGCACACGATAGAGATATGTGGAAACAAAGAATCCATGTAGCCGACCCCGTCTAGTATGAGAAAAGGCTTAGTTGTTGTATGCCAAATAAGATTGCACAGTTAATTTTCTCAAAGTGGTAGAAAATCATGGATAAAGAAGGGCATTTTGGTGCATTCTGTGGCTTACTTTACTCTACATTGAGTGCAACAAACGAGGGTGAATGTTTGAAAGAGTAGGATTGATTTTGAGATAATCAGAAAAAGAGAGGCAAATTTGAGAATGACTTTAAAGTTGGTTGATTTTGGAAACAATTGAATATTTCTGCATGTGGGTAGAATCCTGCCAACCCAGATTCGCATATGGCAATCACCGTCTATCTTCCCTTCTTTCTCTTCTACAGGTGGTCAACGGGCTCAGACCCATGTTGAATCTGACCCGAATCCCAAAAAAAAATTGTGTTGGATCCATGAAGAGAAATTGGGTCTGATTATATTTGGATTCTTTTCTCGGTTTCCAGTTTTGCAATCCAAGATTGAATACGAATTTGAATCTGGACCGACCCAAATATACGACTAGAAATGCAAAGTTAAGGTGGATCCAGTTAGATATTGAGAGCAGAAGCCAGCTCTTTTCTCCATCCTCGGCTTTGAATCTAAACCCAAACGTGAGTAGAATTGCTTTGGTCAAAGGGTCGGGGGTGGCCATACCTGACCCCATATCCCCACCTAATTCCAACCACAACGATATGTTTAAAATTAAAAGTATCTTTGTCAGAATCAAAACATTTGCAGATTTAATATAAATATTTGAGAAAAATAATTGAATAACTTTGAGGTTAGATAGTTGAATTTTTGAAAAATAATTATCCCTCACACATACATACAGGCTTATATATACATAACTTTGAGGTTAGATAGTTGAATTTTTGAAAAATAATTATCCCTCACACATACATACAGGCTTATATATACATATATATATATATGTATATATATACGTGTGTGTGTGTGCATGCGTGCGTGTGTGTGTGTGTGTCTGCCCAGCTTTTACCTCGAACCTGTTGGGGAGAATAGAACCTGAACTCATACCTGCTCCATTGCCATTCTTAGGCTTCCAAACTGACGGAAACACATTGTACCTAACCAACTTGCTCGGATTCATGGCCAGCTGACATGCTAAACCAGTCTGACCGGCGGCACAGCCCGACGATGAGGCACCCTTTCTTTCTTTAATGCACGTTTGATCCATTACAAATAGGTTTTAGTATTCTATATACTTATTAATATTATTGGCTAAAGAATATTTTTAGTGTAATAGGTTTTCTTAATTAAATAGTAAAGAGTGATTCTAAACATTATGTTCACGTCGTGTTGTTTTATGTCCCCCAAGATATGCGACAAGGTGACCAAAAAGAGGCACTAAGATTGCGTCTAAGTAAGGGCATGCCTCCACGGTTTGCTACTCACAAATTCAAACTGTTGGTTCTCTGTTTTGTGGTTACAAGAGGAAGCCTAACACACACACACACATGCACCCTCTGGGAGTCGAATTCCCCACAATCAACAACGGCGCTAAAATGCCCTACTGTTGAGCTAAAGCTCCGAGCGCAAAGCATTGGTTTTAAAAAATGAACTTTCCACCACAACAGACCAATAGCTCACCTGGTTAAGGGGTCGAATCACAAGTTAAAAAGAATGAGTGCTATACCTGGGGTGTGCATCTGACTTGGGTCTCCAAAAAAAAAATCCATCGAAAATACTCAGATTGCCTTCAAGTATACTATTTATCTACATACCTTGACCACCCCACTGTACCGAAAATTACGGCATTCGGCATTATTATATTCAATCATTTTGCCGTTTTAGTTTAAACACCTAGATCAGAGTGCTTCTGAAATACCTCGACTAGACGCCTCTAGTCCTACCACCAATTTTCATCTCTCTCTCTCTCTCATATACTGGCGCTCCTCAAAGTTTGCTAGTAAGCTGTGAGTATAAACGACCTTCTGAAATACATATATAAAATAGATTCTGGCACTTGCTCGACAATGGTGTTGATAATGTTCCGCTAGGTTGTATTCAAGCCCAAGCTTGTTAATGTCGGTTGACCCTGCAGCTACCACCATGAGTTCTTGTGGAATAATCTGCAACAAGGACAGCCACACAGGGCAGAATTCATGTACTGCTTCCTGCTTTTCTTACAAATAAGTGCTTACTGAACAGCTATTTATTGATTAGGTTCTTTACGGAAAGCCATTTCTAGGAGCTAGTTCAGCACAGTCCAAGCAAGAGCACCCCCATATTTGCAGGAGCTGACTCTCCGGCCTAGGTGATCGACTGAAAAGAACATTTGAGTTGTGAAGATCAACAGTTCGACACACAGGGCATCCATATCTAGCAATGCATCTGTAAGCCCATGCGGCTAATTCTGCGTTGACCCAGTATACACCCGAGAAAATCCAGTATGCCTGCCACACGAGTGGCAACGAAAATTCAGTTGCCATTTAACCCAAGAGACTCTAAAATTAGGCGAGACGGAGTCGAGGAATTCAAGTGGCAATCGACCACGATAATCGATCCAAGACTTGAATCCGTGACAAGCTAAGGGATTCAAGTGAATGTCCCTCAGCAACCCCAAATCACCAAGAAGTCTTAAATGCATTAAAGTGACGAACAAGATAAAACTCAATCCTGCTCTAGTTTTTGGTGCCCCGACATGCCAAACTTGATGTTAAGACCGTTAGCACCACCTCTTTCTTAAGTTTTGCATTGAAATGCATGGATGCAACCCTCAGACGAGAGAGGCACCACAATATAAACCAATGGATGCAGTCTGAAACTCACCAAAACGCTTCAAACATCATAAGACTGGATTGTCTTTTACATATCAGAAAGAAGAAACCGAAACGGAAACCAAAGCAATGCAAAACAAAAGTAGCAGTGCTCCTCATGAATGATGAAGCTTCACGGACGCTCCCCTGTGAACCTTAAATACATTCGCATTAAAGCAAAAAAGCCGGAGGAAGCAACAACATGAGTGAAAGTATGAGTTGGAAAGCACCATATCAAGATCACTGCAAAATGGAAAAAGATGGGTGACTCTATGACATGAAACGGCATATTACCTCTGAGAGGGACGCTCCCACGCGCAGCAGCACGCCCCCAAAGATGACTCTCAGTCAGAAGTGGAGTGAGATACACAGTGGACCCTCTGAGTAATGCCTCTGGGAAGCACCAGAGTTCAAAAGAGCATCCCCACTAGTGTAAACTCCAATCATTTCCCATACTCCTTTTATCTTTTGCTTTCTCCACAATGCACTAAGAAGGGTTCCCACCCACAGTTTTAGTGAATGGTCGTTGAAATCATTGAGCTGGAATTCCAAAAGGTTTTTCCTCTAATCCTTCCCCCCAGGTGAGCCCCATCGAAACGCACGCCGACTTGCCTGCCTTTCATAGCGCGTACACACACAAAACACATACAGAGAGCTGTCACTACTTTTTCTCTTTTGGTGATTCCCTGTTCTAAGATTCTTTTAAACCAGAAAGAGCAAAGAACTTATGATTGTTAGAACCGTAGCTACTGAGATAAAGGATAACAGTGTTACCCTTTTTATTTTCCCTTGTGTTCCTTGGCCTACCAAGGACTGCGGTCCAATGATCTGACTTTCAGCTTCAGAGACCGCAGGTATTGAATTGCTTCATCCAGAACCATAGTAGCATCTTTCTGCGTTCCCCCAGGTAGGATGTTGCGGAGGATGCCAACCGTCTTCCTAATCTTCTCCTTTCTCAATTTCTTTGTTACAGAGGATAGTTCGCCTTCTCCTCGACCCCCACTACTGCCTTTCTCAGAATGTGATCGCCCATGACTACCACCTGACCAAAATGACTGTGCATTACCAATGTGAAAAGAATCTGTTGATTTGGGAGACTTGCATGATGAACTTGCTGTGTCTGCCAAGGGTTCATCATTTTCCTGCTCTTGGCTACTATCGTCAATCTTCCTTCTCTTTAGCGGAGCAGTCGAGGCAGAAAAATTGTCATCCCTCTCTTTCCTCACGCGTGCAGTTACAATGCTTGGGGAATGGCCTGTACTAGCCACTTCGTCATCACCGGCATCGTCATCTGAGGATAGAAGAGCTTCCAGATCTTCAGTGTTCTCATGCATCTCACTTTCTTCGTCATTGGGCACCAAAAATTTGCTTTCATCCCAACTAGTTTGGTCTGATGTATGATTAGCAATAGCGGGCACATCTTGGCTGAATCCAAGAGGTGGAGGCAGAGGGCCATTGGGTGAAGTTTGGTTGGCATATTCAAGTGGCAGCGGTGGAGACAGTGAGTTAATTGAACTGATAAACATGCTTCTCTGGCTTCCTGATTGATCAAACACTATGAATTTCTTCTCCGAACTTGACGGTCCCAATAATGGTGCTCCTAAATCAAGCTTCTTGAGTTGTAAACGGCAATCATAAGAAGATGCTTTGAGACCCTCCTGATGAAATGCACCTGAAGGCTGAACAGATGGGTTATGGCATTGACTATGCAACGGCTGAAGCTGCCCATTTAGAATCTGATAAGAATCAGCCGCAATACCATGAATTGCACGTAAAGCTGGACCTAAATTGGAATAACAACAGGCATCGCCAGCAGGATAAACGGTGCCATTGATCGATCTGAGCTCATGATCAGATGGCAAGCCTCCGTAACTCCACGCAGGAAACTGCCATGGAGAATGGCCAAATAGTCCTGAACAATAGTCCTTTGACATCAGATCCGATAAGGTGGAGGGGAATAAAAAATGGTCGCTGTGTCTGGAAAAACAGATAAATAAACAATGAGAAACATCAGAAACATGAAAATGTTTAGGAAACGACAACAAAGAACGAAGAACTAAACGTACAATTGAAGGGATTGAATGAGGTGATTAAAAGTTCAGAACTCCCACTGTGGTAGAGCTTTGTGTGATGTATGGCTTCCTTATTATTCGTTCAGAAATATAAGCAGAGCACAACGGACTGGAGATATGTCTACGTCACTGGTTTCAACAAATGGCGGAAGTACTCAGCCTTACAATCAGAAGAAACGAATAAGTCAGTAACCATCGATCTCTTCGATTGACAAATAGATCCAAACTAAGAATTACTGGGGGGAAATTCAGCATGAGACATACCTGACAGTCCTGAAGAGGTTGAAAGCAAGCTATTACTCTAACAATGATAGTTGCACTCCCCTCAATCCCACTTTCATGTTTCAATGCTCGAAATCTAGTTTGGCTTGCTGCTTGGCACACCATAACTTCTTCACACTCAATTCACCGAATTTCCACCCGTGAAAGGCTACCTAATCACTTAACCAAAAACAAGCCTATCTAATAGACTGTTGACAAGGTAAACAAAATCCAACCAGCAACTATCCTTGAAGATCGTATAAGAAAAGAAGTACTTGATATCGAGAAAGATGTAACTGGCAAACTTCCCGTAAAGGTAAATTGGAGTCCGGAAAGAAGACCAGAATCAGAGGAAGGACTCTCAAAAAGGCAGGGTAAGTGATCGTTCAGCTTACTCGGAGGAACAAACAAGGAGATAAAACAAAATGTCCAATAGCCATCAGTCAGGAAGCAAGGACAACAGATCAGCAAAGAGAGCAACTTTACAGTATTACTTTACAGTATAGGTTCAGGGATATCACTTTCCTAGCAACATCGAGACACAAGCAAACCCACCACATGCTTTTGAACTTCATGAACTCAAAACTCTTGTTTTCTACTTAATTTAATATCCAGTTAACACCAGATAATTCTAATTCTTGCTCACAGGAGGACCAATATCAATTTGGAGTAACGTAGCAAAAACGCAATACTTTATGCACACACTAAATTGCACTATTTCCTGCACGAAGAAAAAGATAGGAGTCAAAAAACCAAGAGAAAATGGAATTCTTCCCAGAGAGAAAACCAAATGAAATTGGATTCCCATTGCAACTACAGAATTCTTTAAATGTTATAATTTACTAATCATGTCAACAAGATTGCCTGAAAAAAAACAAAATTAAACATAAGACAATGACTCGCATGAATTCCTGGGGTAAAGCTATCAGAAAACCCTTTTTAAAAGGAAAATGACACAGAAGTCTGATACAGACATCCCACTCAATACAAGAGAAGAGAAAATCAACATGAGTACGAGTTTCAACGCAATCAATTCTTAAAGGAGGGAAAGGGCAATTTGGTGCTACATGTCAAAGATAGTGTCTTTGAAAACGAAACATATTAAGGTTGAAAAAATGCTTACAAGAAAATTAGCACCACACGGAAATGCTCAAAGGGTGACCGTAAGATTATAAGCACTGGTAGGAACCCTTTACCGACAAAGACCAATAAGAGTAATCAAGAAGCCCCACCAACTAAAATCAGGAGGAATGACGAAAAGAAGAAATACATTAAATCAAGATTTGACCATATTAAAATGTCTTAAAGCATTAAAGCATTGTGAAACTAGAAGGATTTGTTTACTATTGAATGAAACAATTTCAACACAATTAGAGCCAAGGGCTATGAGTCAAACACACACACGTACACAGTCCAATGGGGAAGGCCATTCCCAGTCAGTTTGAAACCATATCGCTTAAATACAGAAAAATTTAGTTTCATGTTTTGCTCAGAAATCAAAGATACGAAAACCCAAGAAGATGAGAGAAAATAAAAGCACCAAAAAGAATACTCTCGATAGAATACCAAACCTAAATAGCAATCCCAAACATAACCGAACAAGCCAAATTCGGTAACCAATAAAAAGACAAAACAGTGGATAGATCACGCTAAACTAGATGAATAAGCAACATCAAGAAGAAGAACAACGTCATTCCTGAAATCGACAAAAATCAACAATTTCCAGTGGTTGGATGGGACGAATAAGTATCTTAAAGAGGAGAAACAATGTTATATCCGGTGTTGACATCTTACAAATCCAACAACCCCAAAAGACTTAAGATGGAAGAAACAAATCAATAAAAGGTTTCACAAAATGGATATGATTTGCATCATCACAACCATATAGTCAACAGTCTTATATGCTTCCTCCTAAAAGATCCAGTAACCTAAAAATTGAAACATAGGACCAAAGTAAAAGACAAATGCTTCCAGTTCCAGGTGCCAAATCCTTCAATAAGAAGTTTAAAATATAAAATTTCCACCATAGACAAGCATTCACCAACAAATTTCAAGTTCTCTTTAGTAAGGAACTCGGGCAAAGGGAAGGAAACCGGTAATTTAAGAAACCGGTATCATCTTAAAGGATCAAAAGAAAGCTAGCCAGAAACAAGAAGGTGAAAGGTAGACAGTGTCTAACACAAACAACAATCTAAAGAAATCCCGCCCAAAGAAAAACTTAAAGATGGCAAATTTCATGCCAAAAGGGATCCATTTCAAAGGAAAGTCCCACAAAAAATCTGCTCTTCTGTGAACCCAAAAAAAACGCAAAATCCAAAGAAGTAAGAAACTGAACCAATCTTAGTGCAAAAGCACAAGCGTGATCAACAGGAAAACATTTCCTTGGAATAGAAATCCTTCAAAAGAAACCATCTTCGTTAATGAACAATGAAGGAAACCGAGAATCCCAGCGCCATTACCTCACGCGCAAAGCGGAACGACTCCCAAGCATCCGAACTATGAGAGGATGCCAAGTACAAGAAGAAAAGGGGAAGCATGCGAGTGGGAAATGACGATCCTGCCCCCCTGCCTTCGCACGGGCCTACCTTTCTTCGCACAGTCTGATAGGTCGACGTACGTCAGACCCTAGCCAGTAAATATCCGAAATGCCCCAGATTGTAAGATAATATCTCATAATGAGCGACCTCGAGGGGTGAATTTTTCCCTTTTTCTCTTTTCCCCCCTCTGAGCACGCTTCCTTCCTCTTTTCAAGGTCTGAGATCTCTTTTAATTTATTTTATTTAAATATTTAATTTATTTTTCTCTATCGATCTCTTTCTCTCACTAGCACGCGTGGTTTATGACAAGCCAAGGACTCACTCAACTCACGTCCCTTGACTTTGACCCTCTTATGAGTTTTCTTTTCTTTTCTTTTTTTTAGAAAAATATATTTTTTTAATATTTCCCTGTATTCCAAGTCAATCCGAAGCATGAGAGGGAGCCGTCTGTCTCTTTCTCGTATACTGCAAAGCGAAAGGATGATGAAAGGCCCGGTCACTTTCATGCAGCCTGTGCAGAAAATTTGGTCGTCATTAATTCCCGACGAAGTTCATCTAATCCCCTAAATCTTCGAGAATTAAATGAAATAATAATAAGATTTTGAAATTTAAATTATGCATTTTGAATATATATATATATATATATGTATGTATAAAACCTTAATACAAAATTAAATATGAAGAAAAACAGAATAAGTGATAGAACTTAGCATGTGCTAGCTTAACAAAAATGAATTTTTGGTGCCCCCCTCCCAACACATACATATATAAATATACGATTGTTCATTAAACTTAGAAAACTTAATTTATAATATATATTAAGAAATGAAACTCTATCTCTCTCTCAATAATTGTCTTCTTTTTTTACCTTGGTTGAATGTATTTCCTTTGTCTCCTTCTTCTTGGATTTTGTATCAGCTCATATGATATATGCTGAGCATGTGAATGGAATTTACTGGAACGTACGAACTTTTTACTGAGCTTGCCACCTCTCTCTCTCTCTTTCTCCTGTCGGTCAATTACTGAAACCAGGCAAGAAGCATACGACAGATACAGAGAGAGCCTGAGAAGAAAAAAACACCATTTATAACCATGCTTGTTTGCACATAAAATCATTGCCATCCGCAGTTAGTTTATGTCTACTGTTTTCACCAGCCTACCTCATTTCCCCCACTATGATCATAGTTTTTTAGCATATATATATATATATATATATATATATAACCCGACTCATAAAAGAGATCACCCTTGCATTGTCGATCCCAAACCCGGATAAAGGAGGAGGGTTGTATTAGACTTCCGACAGCCAACATAAAACTTAATCGAATTTTTAGATCAAGGTTTACACAAATTATGAGCATCGCTTTGTGGTGTCCCCGTCTAGTAACGCGCTGTAAAGCCTGAATGCAATGATAAGTAAGCAAGGGTCACTACATTTTCGCTCAAATGTAGTGATTGCAGAAAGGGTTTCCACATCATAGACGGGTGTGGGTAAAGAAGTTAGTCCTGCTATATTGCCGCCCGAATGTAGTGAATAATTTACAAAGAGAGTCTCCGCATTTTTAATATAGACGAATGCGAGAGGTAGAGAATCTAGTCCTAGATAATAAGATTCGTATTGGTTCTTCGAATATCGGAACATTATTTGGTAAGCTAATGGAGGTGGTAGATACTATGATTCGGAGAAAGATCCATATTCTATGTTTATAAGAGACAAAGTGGGTTGGAGAAAAAGCAAATGAGGTAGAGGATACAAGTTTTAAATTATGGTATTCTGGTAAAAAAAAAGAAGCTCTAAACTGAGTCAATATTATCATAAATAAAAATTTAAAGGATAGCGTAGCAGACATACAACGATATGGTGATTGAATCATGATGTTGAAATTAGTGTTAGGAGCGGAGGTTTTGAATATAGTTTGTACTTACGCACCCCAAGTAGGACTAAAAGATAGTATAAAAACAGTTTTTTAGGAAGAGTTAGATAAGGTGATTCAAATGATTCTACAAAGGGAGATTATTTGTTTAGGAGGAGACTTAAATAGACATGTCTCTAAAGAGGCATTAGGATATCAATGTATTCATGAAAACTTTAGTTTTGGGGATATAAATGAGGAAGATAGGGAGATTTTAAATTTTGTTATGGCATTTTATCTATTTATAGTCAATACAATCTTCAAAAAATGAAATAAACATTTAATTACTTATAAGAGTAGCTTATATCACAAACCTAAATTGATTACTTTATTTGTAGAAAAAAAGATAGAGTGTGTTGTAAAGATTGCAAGGTAATTCTAGAAGAAAGCTTAACCACCCAACATTGACTTTTAGTTATAGATTTACAAAGAAAAAAATGAACAAAAAAAAAAGAGTGCATCGAGCTATTCAAACTAAATTGTAAAACCTCAAAAGCGAGAAAGAAGATATATTTAAATAGAAAGTCCTTCAAGGAGATGCTTGAAATTATGTTGGTACATCTTATGATATATGGAAAAATATGGCTATACATATTAGGAAAGCGGCGAAAGATGTGTTAGGTATATCTAAGGGAGGTGTACCGGCACAAAAAGAAGCTTGGTGGTGGAGTGAAGTAGTGCAAAACAAATTCAAGGCAAAGAGGGCATGTTACAAATTACATTATGCTAAGAGAACTAGTGAAACTTTAGAAGCTTACAAGAAAGCAAAAAAGAAACGAAAAAAGCCATGAGTGAAGCAAAAGCTAAAATTTGAGAGGATTTATATAAAAAACTCAACTCAAAAGAAGGAGAAAGAGATATTTTTAGGATAGTTAGGATTAGAGATAAGAAAACTAAAGATCTTAATTATGTTATATGCATCAAAGACGATGATGAAAAAACTCTAGTGGCAAATGATGATATAAGAAATATATAGAAAAACTATTTTTATAAGCTTTTTAATAAAAATAAAGATGTTAGTATTAGCTTAAGAGAGTTACCAAATTAGAAAAGTATATAAACCACAATTTTTATCGACGTATTCAAAAGAATGAAGTCAAGAGGCTCTTAAACATATGAAGGGTGGTAAATCGGTAGGACCAAACAATATTCCTATAGAATTTTGAAAAATACTATGAGAAATAAGAATCACTTAACTCACAAGACTATTTAATGAAATATGGAGAAACCAAAAGATGCCCAAGGAATGGAGGGTGAGTACACTTATACCCATATATAAGAGCAAGGGAGACATTCAAAATTGTGTGAATTATCGAGATATCAAATTAATGAGCCATACTATGAAATTGTGGGAAAAAATTATCGAACGTAGGTTAAGACAAATATCAAGTACAATAGAAAACCAATTTGGATTCATACCAAACAGATTTACTGTTGAAGCGATTCACCTTTTGAGATGTCTTATGGAATATTTTAAAGTAAAAAAAGAAAGACATTCACATGATATTTATTGATCTAGGAAAAGCTTATGATAGAGTACCGAAGGAGGTTCTTTGGAGAACCTTGGAAAAAAAAGGTATCCCATTGACAAACATTAACCTTATAAGAGACATGTACAATGTGCAAAAACATGTATGAGGACTCATGAAGGAATGAGACTTCTTTGAAGTTAATACTGGGTTACATCAAGGATCAACTTTAAGTCCATACTTATTTATAATGGTGATTGATGAGTTAACAAAACATATTCAAGATGAAGTGCCTTGGTGTATGTTATTTAAAGATGACATTGTGTTAGTAGAGGAGTCTAAGAAAAAAGTTAATTGAAAATTAGAACTATGGAGAGAAACATTAGAAAGCAAAGGCCTCCGACTTAGTAGAACAAAGACAGAATATATGGAATGTAAGTTTGATCATTTGGTTATTTCAGAGGACATAGAATTTAAAATTGGCACACATTGCATCTCTCAAAAGGAAAGTTTTAAATACCTATGGTCAATTTTTCAGAGTGATTGAAGAATCGATGGAGATGTTAAGCATAGAATTAATGCTAATTGGTTAAAATGGAGAGGAGCATCCGGTATTCTTTGTGATAAGAAGATACCATTAAAGTTAAAAGGTAAATATTATAGAGTAGTAATTAGGCTTGTCATGTTTTATGGTTCTAAGTGTTGGACAGTTAATCATCAACATGTATAAAAGATGTCTGTGACAAAAATGAAGATGTTGAGATGGGTGAGTGGTCATACAAGAAAGGACCGTATACATAATGAGATTATTAGAAACAAATTAGGAGTGGTACTAATAGAGGATAAAATGAGAGAATATCATTTAAGATGGTTTGGACATGTAGAAAGAACATCAAAAGAAGAACCTATAAGAAGGTATGAAATACTAAATTTGAAAAATCTTAAAAGAAATAGACGACGACCACAAAAGTATTGGAAAGAAACAATAAAGAATGATATAGCTTATTGTGAGTTAACTGCTAATATGACACATGATAGGGTTCTCTAGAAACAAAGAATCCATGTAACCGATCCCGTCTGTTATGGGAAAAGTCTTAATTGTTGTTGTTGTTTATGTATATGTATATATGTATGCATGCATGTATGTGTGTGTGTGTGTGTATATATATATATATACACATATGTATGTGTATGTATATATGAGTACATACATGTATATATACGTACATATACACACATATATGATATATATAAGTGTGTGTCGTAGAAATCAACATTTACCAGGTGAGGGCAAAATTTTCAAATGTGGGTTGAATCGGGTCGAGTTCAGCAACACGGCAGTTACATTAATACCGGGGATCACATAACCCGTTTGTGAGCAGGTCGTCTCAAGGGTGGGGCACAATGCCATGTTGCCTTTGTGCCAGAAAGTAAGTTGACACAAACATGACTCATTTTTTTCGTGTTCCTAAGGACACACAAGAGTACATTTTGGGTTGTGACTATGTTTTATGTTATGTCATTTTTTGTTTCTGCCAAATCACGTTAAATTGAGCATAATCAATTTCCTTTTGTGTGTAACTATGGACGGCACAGGTTTTCCCGTGTCGTGTTTTCGTATCTATAAGAAGAGGATCCCCTAGTGAAATATGAAAAATCATCAGAAAAATGTACAATAAAATTTTAAAAATTATATGGACCGCCTCACCTGAATTTCACCAGATCGACTTCTCCTAAACCAGAAAATGATCTAAGTCCGCCAGCCGATGAGGATTCCGGCATAAACATGTCACACAACCGGTCCCTATACTGCTTCTCTTGCCTTGACACGAGACAATGTGTCAATTGCTCAACCTGCTACCCATGATGGAAGAAGAGCATTCAAGCATGAAACCAGGCATCACAACAGGCACTTGCTTTCTCTCCTTCTTCCTCTTGGAAGAATGCATGTGACAGCATTACTGCACTTGAATTTTTGTTATCAAAATTGGGAGGAGTATGTTTTGGTGCCAGTTATAAACACTGCATGGGCTTAGGCATGGTCTCGAGTTCGAGTCTTGTGAAAGGAGAGCTTTACCCACACAACGAGACGACTCTGCTCGAACCGGATTAGTCCAGGTTCTGCCTTTCGGGATAACGGTGGTTTAGACCTGAAAATAACGAGTCTTGTGAAAGGAGAGCTTTACCCACACAACGAGACGACTCTGCTCGAACCGGATTAGTCCAGGTTCTGCCTTTCGGGATAACGGTGGTTTAGACCTGAAAAATAAAAAATTTGTATTCGAAAAATGCCGCCATAATTCCGACCTCCACACCTACGTGCTTGGCTGTTTGACACCCACTTGGGGGTAGCGAGTTCGATTCTCACAGTTGCATGCACGTTTATATCGAGTGATTATAAAAAAAAAGTTATATCAACTACAATAATAACAATAATTAAGCCTTTTCTCATATTAAGTAAGTCAACTACACGAATTCTTTGTTTTTATAGAACACAGTCATAATACTAAGAGTTTAATTCACTATAATATTCTTTATTATTTTTTTTAACACATTTGTGGCTTTTTTTTTTTTTTTTTTTTTTTTAAACTCCGCCCATGTAAGGGATCACCCTTGCATTGCCGGTCCCAAGCCCGGATAAAGGAGGAGGGTTGTGTTAGGCTTCCGACAGCCAGCGTAAAACTTCGTCGGATTTCTACAACATGGATTACAAAAATTATGAGCATTGCTTTGGGGCGTTCCCGCCTAGCGACGTGCTGCAGAGCACGAATGCAGTAAGAAGTAAGCAAGGGCCACTACATTTTCGCCCGAATGTAGTGAATCAATTGGAGAGAGGGTTCCCACATCATGGACGAGTGTGGGTAAAGAAGTTAGTCCCGCTACATTGCCGCCCGAATGTAGTGAAAAATTTTCAGAGAGGGTCTCCGCATTTTGATTATGGACGGATGCGGGGGGTAAGGAAGCTAGTCCTAGAAAATAAGATTCGTATTGGTTATTGGAATATCGGAACATTATCAGGTAAGCTAATGGAGGTGGTAGATACTATGATTCGGAGAAAGATTCATATTCTATGTTTACAAGAGACAAAATGGGTTGGAGAAAAAGCAAAGGAGATAGAGGATACAGGTTTTAAATTATGGTACTCAGGTAAAGAAAAGGCCCGAAACGGAGTTGGTATTATCATAAATAAAGATTTAAAGGAGAGTGTAGTAGACATACAACGATATGGTGACCGAATCATGACATTGAAATTAGTGTTAGGAGTAGAGGTTTTGAATATAGTTTGTGCTTACGCACCCCAAGTAGGACTAGAAGATAGTATAAAGACAGTTTTTTGGGAAGAGTTAGATAAGGTGTTTCAAAAGATTCCACAAAGGGAGATGATTTGTTTAGGAGGAGATTTAAATGGACATGTCAGTAAAGAGGCATTAGGATATCAAGGGATTCATGGAAACTTTGGTTATGGGGATATAAATGAGGAAGGTAGGGAGATTTTAAATTTTGCTATGTCATTTGATCTCTTTATAGTCAATACAATCTTCAAAAAACGAGATGAACATTTAATTACTTATAAGAGTGGCTTATCACAAACACAAATTGATTACTTTATTTGTAGAAAAAAAGATAGAGCGTGTTGTAAAGATTGTAAGGTAATTCCAGGAGAAAGCTTAACCACCCAACATCGACTTTTAGTTATGGATTTACAAATAAAAAAATGGATAAAGAAGAAAAGAGTGCATCGAGCTATTCAGACTAAATGGTGGAACCTCAAAAGTGAAAAAGAAGATATATTTAAACAAAAAGTCCTTCAAGGAGATGTTTGGAATTATGTTGGCACACCCTCTGATATGTGGAACAATATGGCTATACATATTAGGAAAGTGGCGAAAGATGTGTTAGGGGTATCTAAGGGAGGTGTACCGGCACAAAAAGAAGCTTGGTGGTGGAGTGAAGTAGTACAAAACAAAATCAAGGCAAAGAGGGCATGTTACAAATTACATTATGCTAAGAAAACTAGTGAAACTTTAGAAGCTTATAAGAAAGCAAAGAAGGAAGCAAAAAAGGCCGTTAGTGAAGCAAAAGCTAAGATTTGGGAGGACTTATATAAAAAACTCAACTCAAAAGAGGGTGAAAGAGATATTTTTAGGATAGCTAGGGCTAGAGATAAGAAAACTAAAGATCTTAATTATGTTAGATGCATAAAAGACGAGGATGAAAAAATTCTAGTGGCAAATGATGATATAAGAAATAGATGGAAAAACTATTTTTATAATCTTTTTAATGAAAATAAAGATGTTAGTATTAGTTTAGGAGATTTAGCCAAGTCAGAAAAGTATATAAACCACAATTTCTACCGACGTATTCAAAAGAATGAAGTCAAAGAGGCTCTTAAACATATGAAGAGTGGTAAATCGGTAGGACCAGATAATATTCCTATAGAAGTTTGGAAAATACTAGGAGAAATAGGAATCACTTGGCTCACAAGACTATTTAATGAAATATGGAAAAACCAAAAGATGCCCGAGGAATGGAGAGCAAGTACACTTATACCCGTATATAAGAACAAGGGAGACATTCAAAATTGTGCGAATTATCGAGGTATCAAGTTAATGAGTCATACTATGAAATTATGGGAAAGAATTATTGAACGTAGGTTAAGACAAGTATCAAGTACAACAGAGAACCAATTTGGATTTATGCCAGGTAGATCTACTATTGAAGCGATTCACCTTTTGAGACGTCTTATGGAACATTTTAGAGCAAAAAAGAAAGACCTTCACATGATATTTATTGATCTAGAAAAAGCTTATGATAGGGTACCGAGGGAGGTTCTTTGAAGAACTTTGGAAAAAAGAGGTATCCCATTGACATATATTAACCTTATAAGAGACATGTATGATGGTGCAAAAACATGTGTGAGGACTCATGAAGGAACGACAGACTTCTTTGAAGTTAATATTGGGTTACATCAAGGATCAACTTTAAGTCCATACTTATTTATAATGGTGATGGATGAGTTAACAAAACATATTCAAGATGAAGTACCTTGGTGTATGTTATTTGCAAATGACATTGTATTAGTGGAGGAGTCTAAGGAAAAAGTTAATAGAAAATTGGAACTATGGAGAGAAACATTAGAAAACAAAGGCCTCCGACTTAGTAGAACAAAGACAGAATATATGGAATGTAAGTTTGATCATTTGGCTATTTCAGAGGACATAGAAATTAAAATTGGCACACATTGCATTCCCCAAAAGGAAAGTTTTAAATACTTAGGGTCAATTTTTCAAAGTGATGGAAGAATTGATGGAGATGTTACACATAGAATTAATGCTGGTTGGTTAAAATGGAGAGGAGCATCAGGTATTCTTTGTGATAAGAAGATACCATTAAAATTAAAAGGTAAATATTATAGAGCAGCAGTTAGGCCTGCCATGTTTTATGGTTCTGAGTGTTGGGCAGTTAATCATCAACATGTACAAAAGATGTCTGTGACAGAAATGAAGATGTTGAGATGGATGAGTGGTCATACAAGAAAAGACCGTATACATAATGAGGTTATTAGAAACAAATTAGGAGTGGCACCAATAGAGGATAAAATGAGAGAACATCGTTTAAGATGGTTTGGACATATAGAAAGAAGATCAAAAGAAGAACCTGTAAGAAGGTTAGAAAACCTAAATTTGGAAAGTATTAAAAGAGGTAGAGGACGACCACAAAAGTGTTGGAAAGAAACAATAAAGAATGATCTAGCTTATTGAGAGTTAACTGCAAACATGGCACACGATAGAGATATGTGGAAACAAAGAATCCATGTAGCCGACCCCGTCTAGTATGGGAAAAGGCTTAGTTGTTGTTGTTGTTGTTGTTGTTGTTTTATTTGTGGCTTTTTTTATTAATATTTTCATAATAAATCAAAAGGAAATATAAAATAAATACAAATAACAATACTTAATAATAGCATATACTGATGCTTTAGTGAAGAAGTTCGAGCCCATAAAAGGAACTTATTTGACTCCATGGGATATGCACATTCTTTATATATAATATTTTATTCATTTACTTGTTGGTGGACGAAAGGAGCAAAGCAATAGCACGCGCCTTTTCCGGGGTGGGAGGTGTTGGGCAATCCACAACCAAACCACTCCATGCTTTGTTTAAAGCCTTTCACTGTTTGCTCCAAAAGCACCCTTACATTGAGCATGAATAAAGTAGGCACCCCCTTTCTTTTAATATTGCGAAAGATACCCCACTTACACCCTCTGTGCTTCTTGACGTTTATATGTATATATGTGTGTGTGTGTGTGAGAGAGAGAGAGAGAGAGAGAGTGTGTGTGTGTGTGAGAGAGAGAGTGTGTGTGTGTGTGTGAGAGAGAGAGAGAGAGAGAGTGTGTGTGTGTGTGTGAGAGAGAGTGTGTGTGTGTGTGTGAGAGAGAGAGAGAGAGAGTGTGTGTGTGTGAGAGAGAGTGTGTGTGTGTGTGAAGTGTTTGTTCATATATTTGAGCAATATGATCCTAGTTTTATCGGGTTGTGTTGTTCATACACATACACACACATATATGTATATATATATATATATAGGCATATATAATACATCAAAATGCATGTCTTGAATGCACTCAGAGCATTAGGTCAATCGCAAGGCGTTATAGTGCCGTTGGTGTTGGTGGAGAGTTTGACTCATAGAGGTTGGCTTCGGCCTTCTCTTGTAAAAAAAAAAAAAAGTACCCTGGATTCAAATCCGATTAGATTTGGATATAGTGATGGATATATTTAATCAAACAAATTGGATTTAGAGTTGGAAAAGAGTTCAGATAAATCCTACCCGATCCATCAACATCCCTAATAAATGGGCCCAACAAAGTGGCTCCCTTTTGCTCCCCTCACCATGAACAAAGAGGAATGAATTAAAGAAAAGACCTCCTGGTTTCCTTAGGAGGATAGGAATTTTTAATAGCTAAACGCAAAAATTTAATCGGCATGCAGCCCGCTTTCACAATCTCCATTAAACAAGTGAGATATTGGATGGATTCGTGTTCCTGTTGCCATCATTACTTTTAATATCCTTTTCCTTTCTGCCACCTTCCGTTGCTTTGAACTGCCGGCCGCTGCCCTCGGCCGGCTTTTTCTGCCACTCAGAACACCTCCACCACTGCCATCCAGTCTCTTTCTAATTATATATAAAATGTTTTTGGTGGCACCCAGGCAACTGCCACTATTTTCGGAGCAGAAATTGGATGTAACATTAAAATATCAACTATTCATCATTTAATTTAAATAATTAAGATTTGTTTGGATTACATCCAAACAAATCTTAATTATTTAAATTAAATGATGAATAGTTAATATTTTAATTTTAAAAACAAAAGATATATTTATACTTTTTAAGTACAGTCTAAACAAATCTTAACTATTCAAATAAAATATGGATGCTGGATATTTGAATTTTAAAAGTAAAAATTAAATATGTATTTTTATAAGTATAGTTAATTCAAAATTCAAAATTTTACTTTAAAATTCAAATCTCAAATATCTATCTATCAAATTAGATGATTGAGTTTTATTTGGATTTATTAACATATGATACTGACATATACTTCATATATATATAAAACTAGATCTTCTAGACTTTTGACATGTTGACTCATGCCTACTTATTTAAAAAAAGCTTAAAGATATTAAGAAAATAATTAAAGATAATGTTATTATACTCTGATGAAAAACAATGATGTGAACAATGACAGTGGTAAACATACCATTCACTCTCTCTCTCTCTCTCTCTCTCTCTATATATATATATATATATATATATATATATATACGTGTATATAAATTAAATGCAACTGTTAGACGGCGAGAGGAAGCGTGCTTGTCCTTTTGGATTTGGCAGATGAATGAACATTAATTCTTTGTAATTCTTTTACAGGTGGTGTTGTCAAAAGTTTGATCAGGCATCATTTCGACGTATCTTTAACTCTACACACAATAAAGGCATGTATGAAGCTTGACACGCCCAAAGCTCAGCTGCACTCCATGGTTGGCAAACACACTAATTCACCTTGAACCAGAAGTGCCTCAGAGGACCCGGATCACCCATAAAGCAGGTCACTGGTCCAATCTTGTTCCACTCGACTCTGCGAGTGGCACCGCTGCTGAATTGGCTAAATCTCGGCCGAGTCGTATCGGGCCACAAAGTTTGGGCTTGCACCACATAATTTCAGCCATAAGTTCATGTTGTGAGACTCCACTTAAAAAGCCAAATTAGGCTTTTCTCATCAAGCGATCATGCATTTCTTTCCCTTTTGTGCAAGAAAGGGTCACTTTGATTTTAAAAGGAGGCTAATGATGCAATTATTCTACTTTGACAAAGTACAACTTCAAGCAACGTTGAGATCCCACATGAGCAACTCTGAAGTAGGGCAGGGATGTGAATGGATATTGGATCCGGATAGCAGAACCGCTTACCGAATCTAGATGTGAATGGATATTGGATCCGGATAGCAGAACCGCTTACCGAATCTAACTAAGTGCATCATAGCACAATCAAATTAGGACTTGGATTGGACATGGTTTTCAGTCAACATATTATCGCAATCACATTAGGATTCGTGTTGGATATAGGGTTTTGAATGTAGAATCCATTTTAATATATTTGGATTTGGGTCGGATATAAGATCATGCTTGAAGTTTGGTGGGGATCCGAATGGGTTCTAGTTTACCTTGTAATTTTACCATTGGACATTTTATTTTCAAACGCCAAGCATGTATGTGGTGAACCAAAGTCCGTATTTCCGTACACGACACGAGATAGAAATCTGGTCATGTTCGTGAGCACAACATCTCAAAACAATAAAGTTCGGGTAAATGAATGCCCAACACGGATTCGACCCAAAAAACCAGGTTTGTCGTGACACAATACACGTGCACACACACAGTTTACAACTAGCTTCTGTTAATTCCTTTCATTTTTTATAGCGCTAGGGCAATAATATTGATCTTTTTGTAGATTTTTAGTTCAAAAGAGTTTCCCGCACAAGATTAGACACTGTCCAGTTTGAATCGGCCCTTGAAGCAGCCGGTCCAGTGGTACCCATAACTGGTCAAACTGGGCCAAAAACCATAACTAAAACAGGAGACCCCTTGGTTCGATTACTATGAAATACTGTCATTTCAACATAATAATAATAATAATATAATGATGAACAATGAAAAGTTTTATACTGACTGTGACTGTTGGGAGCCTTTGAAAAGAAGATACCATTAAAGTTAAATATTATATATAAACAATTAAACCTGCCATATTATATGACTACAGTTATAAGTGTTGAGTAGTTAATTATTAAGATGTTTATGATAGAAATGAAGACAATGAGATGGATGAGTGGTCATACAAAGAAAGATCATATACTTAATGATGTTATTATAAATAAATTGGGAGTGATACCAATAAAATAAGAAGAAATGGTTTAGGATGGTTCAAATACATAAAAGATGACCAAATGAAGCTTGAGTAAAAATATATAAGAAACAAAATTATGAAAATATTAAAAAAACTCGCAAAAGTATTAAAAAGAAGTAATAATGATCCAGCACAAGATCGAGCTCTATAAAAACAAAGAATCCATGTAACTACCTTACCTAATATGAGAAAAGGCTTGGTTGTATTTATCAATAAAATGAAATGTGATAACAACTCGAATCAAAACTGACGGTTCCGAAGCATAACCGAAATCAGCCCGAAACCGGTTATATCCAGAGAAGATCACCTTATATTTCTTTGTTCTCAATAACATAACTTGGCTATTTTTTGTTTCTCGGCAATGTGTCATTCTTTGCTTCGTGTCAATGCCTTCCATTCGAGAAATTCAAAATACGTTAATGAAAATTTCAAATTTCCATACGGATGGATTGAACTCCGAAGGAGAAAGTGGGCTCGGGAACGGAACAAGTAAATTACATTGTGTACGGGCGGATCTCTTCGTCGTGAAGCTCTGGTTTAGACGGATTCGGCCACCGGCCACCGCTAAGAGTCTGCCGTGCCAGGCGGCCAGGTCGTCAAGGCAGGGTCTGGCAAGATTCTTCCTTTCATGGTTATAGATCTTCTGACTTTTACCGGATCGGTTCTCAGACCAGATCATGTCCAGGACAGGACTATTCCTTGGTGCTTATATTCTAAACCCAGATCCCACGGTTCGATTGTCTATGTTTATATTATATATATAATATAAAATAGGCACAATATGTAGAGATATCTAGATTGTCTGTATTTGTATGTAGTATGTATGTATAATATTCATGATTGCTTGCCCTTATATACTTGCAGTATTCTTCGAGATAGAATATGGTTAGGTTTAAAAGTAAAAAAGCAAAAAGCAAAAAGTATATATATATATATATATATATGTATATATATATATATATATATATATATATATATATATATATATATATATATATATATATATATATATATATATATATATATATATATATGTATGTATATATTAACTTTTTAAGGTGTATCTGATTCAAATATATATATTAATGCTTTTAAACTCAGCCATCCATCTTAAAAGAAAGATGGTTGAGATATTCAACCATGGACAAAAGTAGTACGCCTATTAGACACACCCTTTATTTATAAAAATTGGGAGATGCTAGACTTTAATTGATGCTAAATCATCTATACGATTGAAAAGATGTATGACCTAAATTAAAAAAAGCAAAATTTTAAGATTATTTTGAAAAAGTAAAATGTAGAGAGTCTACCATATATTTTTACACTTTTTTATTTTTTATTTAATCCATCTATCTCTGCAATTAAACAACATAAATTGTCTAGCTTTTTGCTTTTCTATTTCAATCATCCATCTTTTAACTAGAAAATTAGGATAATTGCAGGTACATTCTAACCTTCAGTGTCTAGATCTCGGTGAAAACAAAAGATAGATGGGTCGGGTTATCAAATAGGATCCGAAATTGCCAGTTTCTACTTTTTCGGTTATTCTAGATACAATTTTGAAATATTGGATTTTTCATCATTTAATTCGAATACGTCCTTCATTTGTAGTGATTTATCATTCACTGATTGAGTGAAGAACTGATTTAATCTGATAACATAAAGAAGATTGTAATGTCACTTTGTATTGTATATAAACAAACAAAATGTTACATATTCTTTATACTTTTACTCGTCAAGGATATTAGATTACTTCTATATTCCATACAGTGGCAGAATTAAGAAACTTTAAAGGAAAAGAAACGTACTGTACGGTTTTCACAGTTCAAAGTACCCTGGATTGTTTATTTAGAAATGTGCATGGCACAAATTCATAAGTAAATGCTGCTGGAGGGTTCGAGCTTGATCATAAGAGATCATGACTCCGTGCACACTCAAGCTCGATCATGCAGGATCATGTGATCTAAAAGATAATGCAGACTTGTGAATGTATCGTTTGTGCCACCTTGACGACATACTGATGCCGTTATTACATGATTGACAGTTCGTTCTTAGATTATGATCTAGCAGATCATTACTACTTGTGCTCTATGGTTCAAATAATGAGCTTAAACCTCGCTTATGTGCTTCATTTCATGTGCCTTGAGCTTAGACAAGCCAATCTCGCTCAGCTTTAGCTTGTTATGCAAATCTTGAATCACACAAGACTTAAAGGGAATTTCATTGGCAAAGATCGTCTTTCTGCTGCATCAGCTTCTTGTTAGAACTTGTCTTTGCATGAGCCAAAGCTCATTATAGAGGGTCTTTTTCAGGATGACACCAAGAGGTTAGTTTCTCTGCGATATTAAGCTAAACCACCGGACATGGTGACCTGCAACTCTTTGGATCTTTACTTAATATTCTCCTTCCATTTTATGTCAGTAAAAGTTGTTGCTACGATATTGTCAAGGGGCTCTTCTTTGTGATGCTTATCCATATAATATAAAGGAAAGTTTGCCATTAATGTAGTTTTGTTCTCTCTCAAGTCAACTCTGCACTTTGTGCTAATTATGATACTTTCTGTAATCTCTTGGGTGCAACTGTTCCTGAAATGAATCGACTGTTATTCTTCATAACATAAGCTGCACTTGAGAGTGAGATTGAGGTGACTGAATGAGTTGGGGTGCAATTTATTATCTGTAAGAAGAACTGCTGCACCCGTTGATGGCTGGTAATCCGGTATAAGTGCAGAAGTTCTCTGTATATGACAGTAGATGCCGACTGTTGCTTAAATTGAAGGTGCATGTAAAGCCAATCTTTCAACTTGAAAATTAAAATTCACTATGAATGTCTGTGTGTTGCGTGTGTGTGCGCTTCTGATGTACGTAAACTTATCATGTGAGAGTAGCTTGTTTTCAATTCGTGGACGTTCTTCCAGAATGATTCCTTGGAACGTGATAAGAAATGCATGAAACTCTGAGGGTGCAAAGGAACCTGAGGTGCCTATGAGTTGAACTGCGTCTCGAAGAAAGCGTGATTCTTGGACTAAATTTTGTAGCGTATTCGGTTTTGCAACTCCATAATTTAATTTCTCTCACTTGATTTGTTTGAGAGTGGTAGGATCTAAAATCTTGCCTTCATAATTTTGCGAGTTTTCAGGAGATTGCAGATTTCAGTTGAACTTTTTTGGGTTGCTGGTCATTCAGTTTCTCCATCTTTCTTTGTTTTGATTCGTATTCATCGTTTATAATAATAACTGGTTAATGACCAGCTGTTTGATCTGTGATTCTTGATATAAACTTGGGGAGTGCAGGAGACACAGAGGCCTCTTTCTTGTTTCAAATGGAGTTGTTTATCTTGATCATGGTAGACTTTTGCCTTCGGTGGACTTCCAATTGTTGTGCCTTTCTTTGGAAAAACATGAAATTTATGTGTGAAGACTCCATCACCAGATGGACTGCAACTTATCCTGTGATGGGGATTCTCGTTACGTGCTTGAACACATACAAGAGCGCGTTGGCCATTGAAATTCATGTCTGCCGCTTGCAATAATTTTCTTAAGGGACATAAAGCACCACCATACACAGACATTTTTATATAAATCTCAACCTTTTTTAATCTTCATTTCTTGAGCTTCATTTTTCTTTTTATTATGGCTATGGATACGTGTTAGCATCCCCTGCATGCAAACATGTGGAGTAGGTAGGTGCATTTTCTTGGACGCTATCCATTTCTCTGAAACTATCGCCAAGGCTTCCGTCATCTTTGACATCCAAGAACTTGTTAGAGAGAGAAAATTATCCTCTTCTATGCATTTAAACAAATCCTCATATAAAAGATTTTCTCTTATATATATATATATAAAGAGAGAGAGATTGGGTGTTGAATAATGAGTTTAGAGTCAGTTTTAGTACATTTGATGTTTTGGGATAGTAAATTTGATGTTTTAGGTATTATTGTAATTGTCCAAAATCGTAAGGGTATTTTGGTAATTTTTTGTAGTAAGGATATTTTGGTCATTTTATGTTTTACAGCTCCTTATATAAGAGCTGATAGGTTGTATTAGGGTTTAAGTTACTGGGATTAAGAAAGAGAGAGAGGGGGTGACCTCGATTGGAGGTCTGCCCCCTCCTCTGATCTCCATTGATATTTTGTATTATCCGTTGCACAATCATGTTTCTAATAGGTTCTTCTCACGAACATTATGGATTTATGCTCACCCATTATTTTCGGATGAAATAATATGGTAACAATTTTCTAAAACTCCTTAAAAGATTGGGTAAGTGATCATGTCAAACGTGAGTAGCATCAAGTTATATATATATATATATATATATATATATATATATATATATATATATATATATATATATTGATTTGATCATGTTTATCATGTTCATTCATTATTTTTGGATGGTAAATATATAATGAAAATATCATTCGTATTTTTAAAGTTTTTTAAAAATTTTGAAATTACACTCATACAACTTAAAAAGTGGTAGGTAAATAAGATTCGGTTATATATATATATATGACAGATTGAGATGTCTCACAAAACGCAGTTAGTGTTAGTGTTATGTATGAAGGAAAGTTTAAAGACAACTCACATGATATGTTGTTACATTCATGGTAAAAACTTAATATAATCGGATCTACTCTCGTGATGCCTTGCACTCGCAACCACACACACATACATATATGTGTTTACATGTGTGTGTGCGTGTGCCGGAACAGCCTCACAAGAATAATTCAAGCATACGATGGCATGATGCTGGTTAATATGTGGGAAGGAAATGCGGTGGAGCTGCGCTTCACCAAAAACCTTGATCTCATTAATGTAGGAACTGGACAAAGTGTAGACTTCTTTATGTTGACAATTAAAATCATATTCTGAGGAGAAAGTATTCGACCATCATCGATTGTTTCCAATGAGATCAAGATTAATTTTGTTGCAGTAATTAGTTGTTCAAAAACTCAAGTATATGATTGTTTCTCCATTATAAGCAGACTTGTCAAAGACTGAATAGTTCCAGTCCAGGGATAGCTGATAGTTGCTTTGCTCCTTCTTCAGGGGAGCATGTGATAACATGCCCCGAACCTGCCATGCTGATATTTTAAGCCCAGTTCTAATATTCGTGCAAAATGTAGGGCCATTTGTTTCTACAGTGGGAGCTCGGCCCATGTTTGAAAAGCAACATGTACTGAAACTGGAGTCCCAGTAGGCACAGGTCCTACTATTATAGACCCTGTCACGAAGCCAAGAGCACCATTAAGTTGGCACCAGAAGGAGGTTTAGCGAGAAAGAAGGATTTCACCGCAGTGAAGAGGTTTTCAATTGAAGGCGAGTGCTGGGCTCAGGGCTAGGCGGGATGGAGGTCCGTCCGGCCCAAATGTCTGTGTATTAAGTCATGGAATGGGTGTGAGTTCAAATAAGGCTCGGGTGGTGGCCTTTTTGAGGTATAAAAGGAAGCCGGCTAGAGTGTTAATAAGAGAAAGAGCAACAGAGAACATTAGAAAGGTTGAAGGGAGAACAAGGAGGCTATGAAACCCCAGGTTGCCTACCCGATCATAATCGCAGCCGGGGTCAGGTAGATTCGGCAACCGAACTGCACCACTTGTGTGTCGCATGGACTCCTCTCAGGGCCTTGTAATCGGTCGGAATCTTCCATCAGGTACAACAATGGGTGTGTGCGCATGATGAAACAAGATAAAGGCTGTTTGACACCGAATGCTAACGTCGGTCACCGGAAACAACCGAGAACCCCTGTTAGGACCGCCACTAGCCCAGCCCGAACTCTGTCGGTGAGGAGGTAATCACCCAAGATTCCAACCAAATCAAACGGGCACTCAATGAAACTAAAATCCAGTTAAAGTTAAAAGTCAACGGTCAGAGGAACACTATTCTTTTTCTCGACCAATTGCATCTGTAGAGAGAAAGACTTCCTGTTGCTTGACGACATCACCGACTCCTAGCACAATTCGACAGGCGAAAGCGACACCAAGTGAGAGAAAGAGAGATGAATTATTTTTTTTTTAGTATATATGAGTGGAAATAAGAGCGTATATAATGGAGGAAAGCAACGTGTAAGACTCTCTTTGGCTTAGCTTCTCAAAAGGCTACTTCCTAGAAGAGCCAAACGTTTCCCCTGCACCATCATTTGCAACAATGGCGGAATCGATCCATCGGCATAATCACAAGGAGTGCTGTATGTGTGGCGATTTCGGCTTCCCCAACGCGCTCTTTCATTGCAGGATCTGCCTCTTTAGATCCCAACACAAGTAGTTACAGATTCCTATTTTTACTTCCCCTTATTCTTCTCGGTTTCAATGATAAGTTTCTTGTAGCCTTTTGTGTTTGAATTAATGGGTCGTTTGGCTTGCTTTTTTCTTTTAGATACTGCAGCGACCTCTACCCCAAAGCAGAGTGTTATCATATCTGTAATTGGTGTCTTCGCGACAAAGACAGCAGACCAGCCCCTCTCAGTACTGCAGATGATTCTTCGGCGAGTAGCGGAATTTCTAGCAACGGTGATGAAGAAGTTCTGCTGGGTCCGAAGAAGAAATTTGTTGGTTTTGATCGAAGATTAAGCGTACAGGTTCACTCTATTAAGAAGAGCAAATTTCATGGTGATAAGAATCAGGAAGCGGGAAGGAAAACCACAGCAGACGGCAAAGAGGATGATGGTAGGAATATGGGAATGATTGGGAGGAGGAGTAGCAGTTTCGGCCGCACGGAGGACGTGATTCTCTTGAGGACAAAATCTGAAGATCTATCAAACGCGAAAATTGGGACACCGAGGCAGATGGGTAGAGGTAAAGTAAGGAGATATAAGCTTTTGGAGGAAGTTTCAAACTAGTACGAAGAAAATGGTCATCAAACTCTCTCTCTCTCTCTGATCTTATAGGTTAATAAGAAGATGGTAATGAGAGATTTGTGTGCCGAAAGTCTTGATCTTGTTGGAGTAGAAATCTTTTGATCGGGTTGACATTTATTCACTAGCCTTTCTCATTTTGTTTTCCTTTGTTTTCTGTTTCTTCTCGCGAATGATAATAGAAAACGTCACCAACAGTAAAAACAGGAGACAGAACCCACTAAGAGAGAAAATCAAAGCGGCGGTCGATCGTCGATCATCATTATGGAGCTCTCTTTAGTCACTTATATCAAAACGAAGAAAGTTGCAGGCATAACTTAGCCAAAGCCTAACACTCATGTATGCAACCCTGGAAGTCGATCTCTCCACCAGCATCAAGGGCGCCCAAGCGCCCCATTAATCAATTAAGGTAACGCTCTCAGTGTATTAAGTTGGGAGATAGAAACCGAAACCATTTCAACTGTTTGATTAAGGGGTACGAATGATTGAAATTGAAAAACAAAAGTAAAAAGTTATATTTATGAGAACAACGAAGTATTCTATATAAATTATTTATATTTTTCACTTTTTATTTTCAATCTCATCACTTTATTATTTTTAATCTCAATTACTTATGAATTTTGCTTGAAGGGTTAAGATTAATATGAATAGAGTTTTCTTATAAATGGTTTGTATCTTCCAACTTTTCAGTACAAAGTTATATCTGACATTAATGCAATGGAATGGAAAGAAGAGTGGGCAATGAAGAAAACGAGTATGTTATCCTCCTAAACAAATAGGGTCAATGGCATGTGCGAAAAACCATACCCCCCCTCTCTCTATTTAATGCAGTGGAACTAAAAAGAATTGTTGGATGCATCAAGAAGGGCCGATCAAGAACATGTCCTAAATGGTTTCTTATTTAGTTGATTATCCTCGGAAAGCTAAGAAAAACCGAATCTCTTGATCTCCAAATAACTTCCGGGTTTAAGTATGATATGGGGGAATGTGCATGTTTTCTGGCCTAACATCACCCTAATAAAAAGCTCCATCCTACTAGTTATTGTATCAGGCGAGTCACGAGGCAAAATGTTTACCTTCAACTTCAAGATCAAAGAATAAAGGACTCTTGCGAGCAAGATCAATGATTTTTCGGCCAAGTCGACGGTCGCCAATCTCTCTCTCTCTCTCCCTCTCCGGCGGGGGGGCGGGTGCAGTGAGTTACGGAGATTGACAGTATGCGTAGATGAATCTTAATAATTGTGATCAGTGTCTTCATGATGTTCCATTCTATGACAGCCCCTACGCGGAGCCAAAAGAGAAAACGTCAATGTTGGTGCCGACTCTTCAATCGGGCGACGTGCTTCCCACTCACGGACTAATTGACTTGCCCTACCACATCAACGACTTTAGAACCAACGTCACGCCTTTGGGACACTGTCTCCAGTTCTTCTGAAATACAGTTTCGTTTTTCAGTACGTAAAAGAATCAGTCTTCCGTAAAAACTAAAGCGCCATTAAAATAATAAAGGATGTGCCATGTGCCAGCAACGTAGTATTGAACTGCATTTTGATCAGAGAGAGAGAGCAGTAGACAGTGAGAGGGATCAACAGCTCCTTTTGTGCGACGTCCAGTGTTTCTCTCTACGTGGCGCCATTGATTGACTGCTCCATCTCTTTTGGCGAGGGCAGAAATAGAAAACCAAACGCCAGCCGGTGACGAGAATGGCTCTAATTTAGTGAAGCGCACGTAACGCATAGAAGGTAACGTAACGCATATCTAATCTCCACCCTAAATCCCCGCTCATCTAACATGATGGGGGACATTGGATCCACCCTCGAGATCCCGAGTTATGAAACACAGGTGCGTGATGGGGAATGAAAATCACCATGCTTGTGGCCAGGACTCTTCCCGTTGTTGATCCCATACATATATAGATAAATTCAGAGAGAGAAGGTTTCCGATAATGTTTTGCTCGAAACACGTTAAACGAACTTTTTAATGAAACTAGATAGTTTTCCGAACAAAACATAATCCATAGGTAATCAATAGCCATGATGAAGTTCATAAAACTTAATATTACAAACATAACATTTTTGGAATCATAAAATTACTCTGGTGATCTGTAGAAAAAAATGCTGAAATATATAGGTAATCGATTGGCAACAAAATGGAAATGAGTTTTCATTGGTGGTAATACAAACTTCTTAGTAATCGGAAGAACTCCTCATACATTTGGTAATTCAATTTTCGATTTCTGAAAAGAATTCCGTAACCCGTTGCAGCTTCAAATTGCCCTTTGGTATGGGAAGCGCTTGGCTGGCATAGTGTTTGATTATCTGAAGAGTTTCGATCAGTAGCTTACACAAGATCATGTTTTGATACCATCTCATGTGCCTTCTCTGATCACCCTCCGGTGGAAGCAAGACATGTTCAGTAGTTTACTCAACAAGACGACAGTGAACAGGCCAACTCGTCTTTGCTTGCCTCGTCGGAGCTCATCAATGAAATTCAGTGAGATAAAGCGACGATCTCTGCATGAGTTTATATTTGACTTGTTCAGATAAATTCACGCTAACAGACAGGCTCCATCTGTACCTTTCGGAAGCTCTGAATCGGGGTTCAATTCAGATGAGTGGATCACTGTTGAGCATTGAATCGCCTATACCCGCCTCATAAAAGGGCTCATTTCACCTTGCTAACAATTTCCAAAACTGTTTTCTATTATGATTAATTTCAAAATTTAATCGTATTAATTGGTAACAAATACTGTTTAAGGGAGGGAGGCCTAGTGGCAGATCTAGAAACTCTTTTGGGGTGAGGCGAATAGTCCCTTGAATGGTTTCGAGTGGAACGAACTATGTATTATTACCCATGGATTCTACCATCGGCTATAGACTTTCAGTTGATTTTCAAAAATTTTCACCTTGATTCAACGTAGATCCGTCACTGGAGAGGCCAACCTCCCATTAATCACATGAATTATGTTTCAATACTCAATCTTGGCCTGGTGGCCACTAACTCCTATTAGAAGTTTACACCATCTATTTCGGCCTCCTCTCAACCTCCACCCCTCCTCCTCTCTCTCTCTCTCTCTCTCTACCATTCCATCTCACTCATTGACCAATAAACTTATCTCACTCATTGACAAATAAACTTCAGATGGGTGGCCTCTTTTTTCCATTTCACTCATTGATTTTCTATTGTAATTCTCAGTTAAGCAGTACCTTTCGGCACTCGCCTGCCTTTTCCTCTTATTCTTTGTGATGTTTAAAGCAAATGAAAAGAAATACATGGTTAAAAAGCTTGAGGTCAGAAAAGGAATACTGTTTCATTCATCCCAGCAGTTATACAAGCAATGCATTCACCAATCCTCTGATGCGTGATTCTCCATCAGCAGCAACAACAGATCTTAGTTAATTTGATATTTTCGTCTTGAAATTTGATTGCCTGAGATCCAGATACTAGTGGCGAACATACTGATCATGGCGAGGCGAGGAACCCGCCTCACCCCTAAATGACTTCCAGAAAAGGTCTGTGTGAGCAGTCTCATTTTTTTTTGAAACAGTACATCATCTCTCTCACTTAAATTCCACCAGTTCAACTTTTCCTCCATCCAAATTTATATATAACTGAATCTTCTTTATTAATGTTTATCCATTACTTTTTTTTATAACAAACAATTTTCAAAACATAATCTTTTTTAAAGCATATGAAAACAATATTATTACATTTATTTCTAAAAAACAATAATGCAGTAAGAACAAATCACACACACACATATATATATATATATGTGTGTGTGTGTGTGTGTGTGTGAGAGAGAGAGAGAGAGAGAGAGAGCTGCTGCTGGACTCACGTTTCTCCTGGACCCTGCTTGATAATTTAAGCCATTCGTGTAAAGGCGTGGGCGTCCTCACACATCACCTGTTTCCTTTTTCTGAAAAATGAAAGATTTAAGGAATGCTAGGAGACACGTGGGAGACGGTAAAGATTTGGGTCTTAAACTTTCATAATAAAACATATCCAGGCCGTCCATACATTTGCACCTGCTGCTTCGATTGTGAAGAATTAGGAGGAATCAGAGTCTAACATATCTCTCTCTCTTTATATATATATATATATATATGAAGAGTGTGTTATATTAATGTTACTCAATTGGTATTTAGACACTTAAGAAACGGAGTTCTACTGCAATAAACGTTGTAGATTTTAGCGTATTTATTATAATAAAGCTTATAATTTTTTAATGATATTAATTAAGTATCATATGCATTAAATATAACCAACTTATATATAAATAAATAAAAACAAAAAATCAAACAAAAATTTGTTTTCTTCTCGAGTTCAATGAGAGGTCAGATGCACTCCTCTTAACGAGGCAAGCTATTGCTCGTTGTGCTCAAACACAGATTTAAAAAGGGAGTCAGATTAAATAAAATAAGAATGAAATGGAAACTAATAAACCACACTAGTGAGCAGTCCGGCAGTTACATACGGTAATGAAACTCCTCGTTCTAAGATTCATAGCAATAGTTTGTTAAAAACCCATCGATTAAAATCATTAAATGCCTTGATTTGTTCATCTATGGACGGATTTGGTGCCATTCTTTTTACTTATTATTAAAAATATCGTTTTCATTTACCACCGGTGTAGTATGCAGCTTTTGTATAATTACATTGTACCCAATTCGTAATTTACCTCAGATAATTATATTGAAAAAAGGCGTCCAAACCACAAAAAACTGTCCAATGCACAAGGAGCTACCTCTTCCCTGGCTAGGGTTTGACTCAACCAAATCTCTGAATTTTTTTTTTACAAGAGGAGGACGAAGCCTAACACATGCACCCTCAGAAAGTCGAACTCCCCACCAACAGCAACTCCGCTATAGCGTCCTGCCATTGAGCTAATGCTCTTGGTGCGACCTGTTCTCTGAGTTCGATATCCAGGTTATGTATTCGAGTAGGTCTCGAGTTCGATACCCTAAGGGTATACTTGCATTTGGTAGTGTCTGCCTAACCTCAATTGCCCATATAAAAAAACGTCACCATAAGATTTAACTCTGTCAGATATCTTTAACATTTTCAAACTTGAGATTATTTATATTATTTACTATTAGAAGAAAAATAAATTATCTGTGAATGATTCAGGAAAGGCTGAAAAAGTCTCTTGCAAAGCATGCACTTGCTCTTTGGATTACATGCAGGCGTAACTCATGAGAGATCATGATGACCATCAAGAAATCCATTTGGCTGACCCCACCTAATGGTTGGATGATTAAGTATCCGAAGATTCATCAAGCAAATGAATTTCTATATAATCCTTTTCAGATTTGCAGTTCAAAAATGGATTTCCATTGTATTGGCAGTGGGAGAAGGAATGACAGAAACGAAAACAGAGAGAATTCATGAGTCTTTCAGCATCTTTCCTCAAAAGAAACAAAAAAGGAAGCAAAACCGAAACCAAAAAGATCCTCATGCTCTCACCAAGAAGATCTGTTCAGGTAGCTGGCAATCCCTCAAATCCGCAGTTTCTTTCGTAATTCGCCATCACCAAGAATGCGACAGGAATAGAAACAGCCAAGACGATCAATGGCAGACCCAGAAATCTGTTCTTCAACCGCAAAGACGGCACTGGTTGACCAGTCACCACCGACATGCTTTCGTTCTTTAGATCCAATTCGTGTAAAGAATCATCTCTATTCACAAGCTCACCAATGCCTTCGCCTGAGATCAAACAATCACAATCTTGTTCATTCCCACCGTAGCAAGAGTTTGGACTACTAAAGTTATCCTTATCAAAAGCAAATGATTCTCTTTCTTCATCTTCATCTCCATCGCCAAATTTTTCTTCTTCTTCAAAGAGAAACAACTTATCATCATCATCAACAAGACCGGCTTCAATCAAAGAATCGACCATCTCTTTCGCTAAAACCCACTGCTCCGACGACCCACCCTGTTGGAAAACGTCGAGTGCAGAGGTAAAGAAGAGCCTGCTATACGCTTCCGCCATGAACCCATTAGTCCGAATCAAAGCGCAAGCTAGTTTGATGTGGCCAATCGCCCGAGACCCTCTGTCCTTGACAGCCCCGGCTACTTTCTCAAACACCTGATCGACCAACGTGTCCGGCGCGTGCTTCCAGATTTCAGACTCGATGAGAGGGATCAAACACCAAGCGGACCCTTCGGAGAGGAAAGAAGGGGAGTCGGCGTTCATGGTGAGGAGGGGTTTGAGCAAAGGGGAGACAACAGACTTGAGGGTTTCTTCTGTGCGTGCTCGAGGATTCGAAACTGGGTCGATGGCGTATCCGGCTAGGTGTGAGACCACCCTGCAGCAGTCCGGCCGGTAGTGGGTGCCGGCGGCAAGGTTGGTCAAGAGCGTCGCCATTATTTCCGGTATCATTTGGACTAGGGTTTCGGAGTTCAGGTGTTTCAATTGGTCTGAGAGGGGCAGCGTCGGCTCGATGGAAGCTCCAACAAGAAGATGGTCGTCCATGGCCGACTCTCTCTCTCTCTCTCTCTGGTGGTGGTGGTGGTGGTGGTGGGGTTGCCGTACACATTTTCGAAAGTTTCTCATAACCGACCCTCTTTTACAAATGGACCCTATCTTCTTGTCAGCTGCCAAATACAACCATCCCTAAGTAGGGTTCTCCAAAACAGCCCCACCTTAGCACAACGATCAGCTCACCTGGCTAAGGGGTCAACTAAGAAGTTGAAGGTCATGAGTTCAATACCAGGGGCATGCATCTAGCTTCGGCCTCCCAATTGTACCCAAGAAAAGGAACTACCTTATGAATCCATTCAAATCGTTGTAGAAGACTGTATGCAGCAAACTTTACTTATTCAATACGTAATCCACTTTTACATTTATACAGAATTGTTTAAAAGCCATGATGGGTTTAATCGTGACCCTGCTGACGGGTTTAATTGTGATCCTTCTCCTCTATCTGAGTACAGGGCAGGATAAGCAAGGGCGCACCCCCAACTCAGATAACTTATGAAACTATTGTTTTGTTGCAGAACCCTGACTCTGGAAGATTTGATGGTATATGCAAACCAAGATGTATGCCTACACCCCCTAATCAGCACTGATTTCAAAACTCCTTTTGATGAAACCTGGCTTTTGTAGTTTGTTTCGCCTACCATAATGCCAACCCCAACACAACACCCACAAGAATCGAGCCTTAACTGCATGTATGACAGGCAAAAGGCCGGAACCCGCTCGTTGGTCCATCACTTGCAGCAGCATGAAAAGAGAACACAACAGATCAAGGGTAAGCTACACCAGACACCAATTTGCTCGCTGGATCTTCTTCTGTATATCATTTTACTCATGAATTGGCAGATATGCATACAACCCCCTAATCATTGGTGCAGCTAGACATGCAAAAGTACAACCAAACAAAATTACACTGAACAATGCACAGACCAATAGCTCACCTGGCTAATCGACCACAGATGAAAGGCCATGAGTTTGAAATCCGCGACGTGCATCGGGCTTCAGCCTCCCCACCGTAAAAAATAGTTACAATGAACAATCAGTTGGCCGTGAGTTCGCAACACTAAAATTTACATCACCAATAATCTCTACAAGAGCATTCCCCATCTTCAAAACGATGAAACCTATTCCCATCTCTCAAAACAATGACCCTCTTCTCAATCCTGGACACAGCCTTCATAGCAATATGACACTCCATGCATACTCTCAGATTCTTAGTAATCCTAATCGGCATACCGGCACCGGTATGAATCAGACCATAGGCCAAAGCCAACCTCTCACTATGGCCACAAACCCAGTTCTCTGCCTCAACAGGCTCACTGCGGATCGGAACCAACACCACGTCCTTCACAGCATCTTTCAGGCGTGCAGACAGCTCCTTGAACTCTTTGGAGTCCCGGAGCCACAGATCATTGCTGCCACTGCCCGCGCCAAACTTTTGAATCTTACCACCAATTTCAATTTTGCTACGACCAAGTTCCTTCTTCATTCCCTTCTCCTCCATTTCCATCCTAACCGTCTCGACGTCAGAATGTCGACCTGCAGTAGCGTAAGTGTTTGCTAAGAGGAGGTAATTCCCTGGATTGTCAGGCTCGAGCCCAAAGAGCCGTTTCGCAACAATCTCGCCCATCTCCACATTGCCATGAATTCTACATGAGTTGAGCAAGGAGCCCCACACACTGTTGGAGGGGCTCATGGGCATGGATCGAACCAATTCAACCGCATCATGGATCCTCCCGGCCCGCCCGAGAAGGTCCACAATGCACGAGTAGTGCTCTACCGATGGCTTGATCCTGTATTCTAGTTCCATCCTTTCGAAATGCCTCAGGCCCTCGTTTACGTACCCAGCCTGGGCGCAGCCGGAAAGCACCGCGACAAAGGTGATGCCATCGGGACGAAAACCCGATGCCACCATCTCATCCAAGGTTCTTAGTGCTTCAGCTGCACGGCCGTTGATAGCATACCCGGTGACCATAATGTTCCACGAGGTAAGGTCTCTTTTAGGCATTCTATCAAACACTTTGCGTGCGCGGTCCATGTCTCCGCATTTTGCGTACATATCAACCAATGCATTTTGCACTGGGACTTCCGGGAAGGATTTACTCTTCGCCTTGATCATCTGTGCGTGGATTTCGCGCCCTCTTTGCAAAGAATTAGACCGGGCGCAAGCCGGGAGGACGACGGTGAATGTCGCCCAATTGAACCCGACGCCTTCTTTCTGCATCCTGCCGAACAATTCCATCGCGTCCGCGAACAAGCTCCCTTCAACAAGCCCTGCGATCATGGCATTCCAAGACACTATGTTCCTTCTGGTCATCCCACCGAACAGCAGCCTCGCATCTCTGTACCGCCGGAGCTTCACGTACATCGCAACCAACGCGTTCTCCACGACGGCGTCGGCTGCATCCGGTCTCTTCACAATCTGCGCATGAATCGCGCGCCCAAATTGGAAATCCGACAGTTGGAAGCACGATTTTAGCGCCGATGAGAAGGCGAAGCTATCGGGAAGGAGGCACCGTTCCCATTGCATCCGAGCGAAAATAGAAAGGGCATCACGAGGAAGGCCGTTGACGGAGTACCCAGTCACCATGGCCGTCCAAACAGACGGATCGTCGCTCAATTCTCCGTCCTCGAAGACATGGCGGGCATCGGAGATCTGCCGGCAGGCCGAAAAGAGCGTGATAAACTTGGCCCGTATCGTCGGGTGCTTCAGTAGAGGACTGCATTTCGAGACCAAATGCTGGTGCAGTTTCCTGCCTCGCTCGTGCGCCCTGTTATTTATACACTTGTGGAGGAATTCGGAGTACTTTCGCACATCCGAAACGCTCACGCTCGTCGTCGGCACGGCTTCTTCTTCGTCTTGTTCGGCGTCTTCGTCGTCATCGTCTGCTTTGATGAAGAGGGTATTTTGCTTGAGAAGTGTGCTGCAACGAGGGAGGTGGTTGAATCGGTGGTTGGTATTGTTGAAGTGGAGGTAAATGGGGAAAGGAAGAATTGACATGAGGCTGCCGCGAGGACGATATGATACTTTCTCTTTAAATTCTTAAATTCACCATCATCTAAGAGCAGGGCTCTTCCCGAAGAGGTGCAAGAGATAAGAGTGGTAACGTGTTTGTGGTGAAGATTCACCCCGTGATTCTTCTTCAGAGTTTTGGATCCCATGGTCCACATTGAGAGAGAGTGTGTGTGTGGTGTGTGTGGATAATGGTTGACAGAGAGAGGACAGTGATAACGATGACACTCATTAATGAAGTAAACGGTGGGCACAAAAAAGATTGTTTACTGCGGGAAGAACAATTTGAGGAACTCCATCCGCCACATACATCATCACCCGCAGCTTCCATAGAGAAACTGGAAATCTTGAAGCACTTGCAAGCTTGTGCCAAAGGAAAATTTTCTTCGTTAAATGTTGTAGTTGATTAAAAAAACAACCTTTTCATGATTGAAATGTATAATGATAGACAACATTTAAGGTGGAAAGTATATATGACTTCATAAAAAAGAGAACATTCGTGGCCTAAAAGCAATTGTGTTAAGTCTTCCGCAATGATCTTAATCATTCAATCAATTTCATTGATGGGTTTTTATTAAAAAAATAATTTTAATCCAAAAACACAAATGTAATTGCACAAGTCGTGCACCTATGTTGATAAAAAGTCCAAATGATTTGGACAATTGCCATTGATCCAATCAAGATGGCTTGACGAGTAGAATGATAGACTTTTAAGTTTAAATAGTACACCAATATTGAGGTGATCATATTAAGGGGTGTTTGATTACGAGATTTGAGACTGTGGAATTAAAATTATTTTAGTTTTATTTGTAATCAAATGTAAGTCTTTACATATTGTAAAAGAAAAAACGTAGGATCCTGTTTTTTATCCGATTATGAGGCATTGGTAGTGGAACTATAGTTCAGTCTCTCAAGTCTCGGGCATGTAATCATACAACCTCTTAAGGGTGCAAGTGAACCCAACTACTGGAGAGGTACTCGAAAGATCACTCATTAGAGCTCGAACTTGACTCAGTGTTGTCAAGCTCGGCAAGTTAGCAAGTTATCAAGTTCATGGATACAATAGAAATTCTCAAAACGATGCAGTGTAACAAAGTTTATGAAAATGTTCGAAAAGACGAAAGCAAAGAGAGGGCATGATGATAATTTTAAAACTTGAACAACCTCCAGTGAAAATCTGAACTTGAAAGCAAGGGTGTTACTAAAAGTATACCCTCTTTATTATTAAAAGTGTCCTTTCTATTATTTAAAATCTTCATATTATCTTCGTTATTCTAACTACATTTTTCTCTCTCTAGCATTCACGCTTAAAGAAATGTATATACAAAAGATAATGTACCTTTTATATAAAAGAACATACAAAGCATGTGTTTTTCTTATATAAATAATATAAAATAATGTATTTCTTACACAAAAGAGATGAATTTTGGTGTTTTATTTTTTTAAATAATCAACGTAAAACTTTGTCTAGTATGGGAAAAGGCTTAGTTGTTGTTGTTGTTGTAATTAAAACTTTGTCGAATTTATCTCTAATAGATTATACAAATTATGAGCATTGTGTTGGGGTGTTCCTTCTTAGCGATGCACTATAAAGCCAGAATGTAATGAAAAGTAAGTAAGAGATTCTACATCTTCGCTTAGATGTAGTGAATCAATTAGAGAGAGGGTTACCACATCATGAACGGATGTGTTTAAGAAAGTTAATCCCATTACATTGTCACCTGAATGTAATGAACAAGTTACAATAATGATCTCTACATTTTAAGCATGGACGAATGCAGAATCATACATAATAAGATTCGTATTAGTACTTTGAATATTGGAACATTGACTGACAAGTTAATGGAGGTGGTAGATACTATGATTCAGAGAAAGATTCAAATTATGTTTACAAGAGACAAAGTGAGTGGGAGAAAAAACAAATGAGCATGTTTTAAATTATGGTACTTAGGAAAGAAAAAGGCTCAAAATGAAGTTGTTATTTTTGTAAATAAAGATGTAAAGAATAGTGTAGTAGACATACAAAGATATAGTAATTGAATTATGATAGTGAAATTAGTGTTAAGAGTAGAGGCTTTGCATATAGTTTGCATTTATGCACCCTAAATAGGATTAGAAGATAGTATAAATAAGCTTTTTTGGGAGGAGTTAGATAAAATAATTCAAAGAACTCAATAAAAGGAGATGATTTGTTTAGGAGGAGACTTAAATACACATGTCGATAAATATGCATGAGGATATCAAGGTATTCATGAAAACTATGGTTTTAGGGATATAAATGAGGAGGTGGGGAGATTTTAAATTTTGGTATGACTTTTGATCTTATTATTCCCAATACACTTTTCAAAAAACGAGATAAACATTCAATTACTTATAAGAGTGGCTTCTCATAAACACAAATAAATTATTTTATTTATAGGAAAAAAGATAGGTCGTGTTGTAAAGATTGTAAGATAATTAAAGGAGAAAGTGTAACTACTCAATATCGACTTTTAGTAATGAATTTGCAGGTAAAAAAGTAGACAAAGAAAAATAGAATGCATAGCTCTATTTAGACTAAATGGTGGGACCTCAAATGTGAGAAAGAAGATATATTTAAATAAAAAATTCTTCAAGGAGATGGTTGAAATTATGTAGGTACACCTCATATGTGAAACGATATGACTATAAATATTAGAGAAGTGATAAAAGTTGTATTAGGCAAATCTAAGGGGTACCAGTAAAAAAAAAAGCTTCGTGGTGGAGTTAAGTAATTAAAGATAAAATCAAAGAATGTTACAAATTGCATTATGTCAAAAATACTAGTGAAACTTGTGAGACTTATAAGAAAGTAAAGAATGAAGCGAAAAATGACATTAGTAAAGGAAAAACTAAAATTTGAGAGGATTAATATAAAAAGCTTAACTCAAAAGAAAGCAAAATAAATATTTTTAGGATAGTTAAGGTTAGAGATAAAAAACTAAGGATCTTACTTTTGTTAAATGCATCAGAGATGAGAATTAGAAGTCTCTAGTGGCAAATGATGATATCAAAAACAGATGAAAAATTATTTTATAAGTTTTTTTATTAAAGTACATATGATAATATTAGTTTATGAGAGTTATGCAAATCAAAAAAGTATATAAATCACAATTTCTATGGGTGTATTCAAAAAATGAAGTCAAAGAGGGCATTAAATATATGAAGGTTGGTAAATTTATAGGACCAAACAATATTTTTATAAAAGTACGAAAAATTCTATGAGACATGGACTCAATTAACCCACAAAACTACTTAATGAAATATGGAGAACCCAAAAGATTTCCAATGAATGGAGAGCGAATACACTTATAGTCATATATTAGAATAAGAAAGACATTCAGAATTGTGTGAATTATTGAGGTATCGAGTTAATGAGTCATACTATAAAATTATAGGAAAGAATTATCGAATGTAGGTTAAGTTAATTATTGAGTACAATAGAAAACTAATTTGAATTCATGTCTGATAGATCTATTATTTAAGATTTTCACCTATTGATACGTCTTATGAAATATTTTAGAGTAAAAAAAAAGAATAATGCATAAGCTGATTTCAGATTTTCACCATCAGGCGACCGTTCTTGTGTTTGAGAGAGAGAAAGAGAGAGAGCACTTTAGAAGGTTTCACTTTGCATGAGAAGTAGTGATGTTTCTTTTATTTAAATGGATTTGTTGTTAATGGAAATGAATTGAGAAAGTTTGGCTATGAGAAATGGAACTTTTTCAGACAAAAGTCCCCCGTTCCTTTCAGAAGAGTTTATGTACCCTTCTCATTTTCTGTAGCTTCGGTCTTTTATTCTCTGCCTTTTTTTTCACTTCTTCAAATGGAACGTGAAATGAAATTGAGTTCAATGATACCCGTTTCCTCAAATATTTCCTACAACTATTGGGATTCCGCTCTATTTCAACTTGGTTCCTTCAATTGGGTATTCAGCTCATAAGCTTGAACCCATGAGTTGACTCCCTAGCCACATTAGCGATTGCTCTTTGTTCTGGAGATGGGATATGTTAATCGACCTATCTGCTGCCATCTTCTTCATCTCTCTTGGTCTTCTTCGGCGGTTACTGAAATCCTGTTGCTGGGATTGACAGTGTCTACCAAGAACCGGGTTGGATATGTAAGGCAACTTAAAGGTGATAATCCTTATAAACCTTCATCTACATTTACTAAGTGGACTTTAACCAACTAAGCTAATAAAATAACTTAGAGATGGTTTAATGCATGTTACATGTTTAGGTTTCATTTTTTTCTTTTTTTTTGTTACAGGAGGCGGCCGAAGCCTCACACATTTAGTCCATCTGAGAGTCAAAGTCCACACCATCAACTGTGCTAGAGCGCTCTGCCATTGAGCTAATGTTCTGGGTGCATGTTTGTTTCATTTTGAAACGCTAAACAGCTGCACTCATACATCATAGGCCACAACCCCAGTCGATTAATTTCCGAGTCAGATCACGGTTTTGAAAACTGCACTCAACTAAGCATGCAAGGAATTTAGGTTGCCAACAAGATCACAGCAAGGAAAAAGGAATAAACTGCTCTTGCTCGCATCGCACGCAGACATGGCCACCACTGCCCACCAGGATGCATTGCCTCTTGCTCGCGTGCCACCCAAGCGAAATGCAGCCAGGTGCACCATCCGGGCTCCGGCGTCCATTGACGGCATGTAGATGAAAGAGAGAAAACAAGGAGAAAAAAATGTGAGAATGAGGAGCGCATTGTGCGTTTTTGTGTGAATAGTAGTAACGAGTGGAACGAGCATATAAAAACAGTCATCCGGAAATGCAAGTATTTCATCAGAATGTGTGGATAAATAATACAAATTTCCGCGCCTCGAGTTGTTTAAATAAAGTGTCTCCGAAACACAGCATGCTAGCTTTCCTGACATTACAAGTTCCTCTACAAAAGCATAAAAACAAAATTTTGCCTTCTCGTAAGTGAGACTATCAATCAGCTTGTCCAATGTCATGTCTCCCCATCAGCTAGAAAAGCAACTCGCGGTGGCAACGGTACAAGTCCATCCTCCACCGCTTTCTGAACCACAGCTTCACTCCCAGGTCGTCGGCTTCCATCGGGAATCTAAAGATGCGAGGCATTCACATCAATAGATGCCCATGCCTGATTGTGGGCACAGCCGCTCTGGCCACTTCGGATATACTCGTTTGTACAAGCTCATGCATACCGTATCATGTTGTTGAACAACTCCATCAAAGACGCACTTCATGGCCCCTGCAGCCGTTGAGGAACTTCAGTTGCAAGTTAAACCAAATGACAGGCCCTTCAAGTTAAAGATGATTAGTAATAGGTCTGGTTTTTAGCATCTAAAAATTCCACCGGAGGTGGTGCGGGAGAATGGAAAGGGCTGACAATGTATGGGCAGTTAATCTGTGGGATTCATACTAAAGCTAAAATCTCAATCATATAGACGAAATCCGTAGAAGTAGTATGTAACTCCATATCATACCATGTGTACCAACAGGTTCCTTGATGCGCCCGCGACGGCCACATTTTGTCCAAAGATCGACAGGCTTCAGTATGATGAATATGTCAGATAATGATGTAACATTCTACAAAGAAGGATTGTACAAAGCTAACATGAAAATGCCTTACCTTAAACCACCTTACATCTTCTGGATTATGAAACATAAATCGGACTGTTGCCTTCGATTTGGATACTCTCTGAGGATAACTGGAGGACAAGACAAATCATGACCATGAAGAACAGAAAGAAAATTACAGATTTTGACTTTGGAGAAAACAATCCAAATCATTTTCTACAAATGCTCAAGAATATGTAAAGAGTCTTGACTTATTTCAAAGAAATTAAGCACGAAGGGTTCTACATCAAAGCAATATACTAGGTACCAAAACTCCAGGTATCAAGAAAACCACACGAGCCAATGGGAACTCCAAAATCGAAGTTCACACGATACTTCACACCAAGAGAAGCTTGAATAAATCATTTTCTCCAGAAAATATTGACATGATGCCATTTGCTAGATGCTAGAAGCTAGCATATCAAAATGACAACCAGAATTTGAAATTAACAAAAGCATTGAAGATTACCCTGTCAAGATTATTTTCTTCAGAATTATTCTGTCTGGTTTGATGCTTCTCAATGAACCAGACGCAGCAAGAATAGGACCACCAGTCTCTCCAACCTTGTCCTTAAATATTATCACAGGCAATGGTGGAAAAGAAATCGGAGCGTACACTGAAGCTATAGAAAACTGCCCTGGGTGAAGAAATCTCTCCATCTTATGTTTATCAATATTGATGTCGTCAGAAGAAAATATAGGTCTGAGAAAACGGGGAGAGGCAACATTCAGACATCCACAGAAGCACGCAAACCAACTTCTTGAATCCAAAATCACATGATGTCAAAATTTATACCTTGCACTAAATTCACGAAAACCAACATGAAAAGTCAGATGTTCTTTGCTCTTGATAGGATTGTCATATGAGCCATGCTTCTGCACACTGCCCCAAAAAGAAATGGTTTTACCAAAATAAAGAAAATCTAGAACTTAATAACGTTCCATCAGAAGAATAGTGTGAATACCATTACAGACATGGATCTTCCCAAGATGATTTTCATAAAGCACAACCCCATTCAGATTGATGTAACAAGCGACTAGCAAATAAAGCCAAATACATGACTAAAGTATGATAACACGGAACACCCACTTTCATGGGGTTGACTAAAAAATGAGCTGATACTTGGAAGACATGCATAGTAAAAGCTCACCACTTTCTGCAGTTCAAAGACGAGTGAAGGACGCAAGTACAAAATTTAAGCACAAAAGTTCATTATACGCACTTAAAAAGAAGAATGTCTAGTAAAGAGCAGTGTTTTTGGATTTGAGAAATTGAATGCCCCTTTTCAATCTTCCTGAGGACTTGAATCTTTTCAAAGAATAAAACATTACAGTTTTTTTCCTTGCATTTCTACGAGCTTACCAATGTTCATATACCAGGTACCACAACAACAACAACTAAGCCTTTTCCCATACTAGATGGGGTCGGCTACATGGATTCTTTGTTTCCACAGATCCCTATCATGTGCCATGTTAGCAGTTAACTCCCAATAAGCTAGATCATTCTTTATTGTTTCTTTCCAACACTTTTGTGGTCGTCCTCTACCTCTTTTAATACTTTCCAAATTTAGTTTTTCTAAGTTCTTCTTTTGATCTTCTTTCTATATGTCCAAACCATCTTAAACGATGTTCTCTCATTTTATCCTCTATTTGTGCCACTCCTAATTTGTTTCTAATAACCTCATTATGTATACGGTCTTTTTTTGTATGACCACTCATCCATCTCAACATCTTCATTTCTGTCACAGACATCTTTTGTACATGTTGATGATTAACTGCCCAACACTCAGAACCATAAAACATGGCAGGCCTAATTGCTGCTCTATAATATTTACCTTTTAATTTTAATGGTATCCTCTTATCACAAAGAATACCTGATGCTCCTCTCCATTTTAACCAACCAACATTAATTCTATGTGTAACATCTCCATCAATTCTTCCATCACTTTGAAAAATTGACCCTAGGTATTTAAAACATTCCTTTTGGGGAATGCAATGTGTGTCAATTTTAATTTCTATGTCCTCTGAAGTAGCCAAATGATCAAACTTACATTCCATATATTCTGTCTTTGTTCTACTAAGTCGGAGGCCTTTGTTTTCTAATGTTTCTCTCCATAGTTCCAATTTTCTATTAACTTTTTCCTTAGACTCCAACACTAATACAATGTCATCTGCAAATAACATACACCAAGGTACTTCATCTTGAATATGTTTTGTTAACTCATCCATCACCATTATAAATAAGTATGGACTTAAAGTTGATCCTTGATGTAACCCAATATTAACTTCAAAGAAGTCTGTCGTTCCTTCATGAGTCCTCATACATGTTTTTGCACCATCATACATGTCTCTTATAAGGTTAATATATGTCAATGGGATACCTCTTTTTTCCAAAGTTCTCCAAAGAACCTCCCTCGGTACCCTATCATAAGCTTTTTCTAGATCAATAAATATCATGTGAAGGTCTTTCTTTTTTGCTCTAAAATGTTTCATAAGACGTCTCAAAAGGTGAATCGCTTCAATAGTAGATCTGCCTGGCATGAATCCAAATTGGTTCTCTATTGTACTTGATACTTGTCTTAACCTACGTTCGATAATTCTTTCCCATAATTTCATAGTATGACTCATTAACTTGATACCTCGATAATTCGCACAATTTTGAATGTCTCCCTTGTTCTTATATACGGGTATAAGTGTACTTTCTCTCCATTCCTCGGGCATCTTTTGGTTTTTCCATATTTCATTAAATAGTCTTGTGAGCCAAGTGATTCCTATTTCTCCTAGTATTTTCCAAACTTCTATAGGAATATTATCTGGTCCTACCGATTTACCACTCTTCATATGTTTAAGAGCCTCTTTGACTTCATTCTTTTGAATACGTCGGTAAAAATTGTGGTTTATATACTTTTCTGACTTGGCTAAATCTCCTAAACTAATACTAACATCTTTATTTTCATTAAAAAGATTATAAAAATAGTTTTTCCATCTATTTCTTATATCATCATTCGCCACTAGAATTTTTTCATCCTCGTCTTTTATGCATCTAACATAATTAAGATCTTTAGTTTTCTTATCTCTAGCCCTAGCTATCCTATATCTCTTTCACCCTCTTTTGAGTTGAGTTTTTTATATAAGTCCTCCCAAATCTTAGTTTTTGCTTCACTAACGGCCTTTTTTGCTTCCTTCTTTGCTTTCTTATAAGCTTCTAAAGTTTCACTAGTTTTCTTAGCATAATGTAATTTGTAACATGCCCTCTTTGCCTTGATTTTATTTTGTACTACTTCACTCCACCACCAAGCTTCTTTTTGTGCTGGTACACCTCCCTTAGATACCCCTAATACATCTTTCGCCACTTTCCTAATATGTATAGCCATATTGTTCCACATATCACAGGGTGTGCCAACATAATTCCAAAAATCTCCTTGAAGGACTTTCTGTTTAAATATATCTTCTTTCTCGCTTTTGAGGTTCCACCATTTAGTCCGAATAGCTCGATGCACTCTTTTCTTCTTTGTCCATTTTTTTATTTGTAAATCCATAACTAAAAGTTGATGTTGGGTGGTTAAGCTTTCTCCTGGAATTACCTTACAATCTTTACAACACGCCCTATCTTTTTTTCTACAAATAAAGTAATCAATTTGTGTTTGTGATAAGCCACTCTTATAAGTAATTAAATGTTCATCTCATTTTTTGAAGATTGTATTGACTATAAAGAGATCAAATGACATAGCAAAATTTAAAATCTCCCTACCTTCCTCGTTTATATCCCCGTAACCAAAGTTTCCATGAATCCCTTGATATCCTAATGCCTCTTTACCGACATGTCCATTTAAATCTCCTCCTAAATAAATCATCTCTCTTTGTGGAATCTTTTGAAACACCTTATCTAACTCTTCCCAAAAAACTGTCTTTATACTATCTTCTAGTCCTACTTGGGGTGCGTAAGCACAAACTATATTCAAAACCTCTGCTCCTAACACTAATTTCAATGTCATGATTCGGTCACCATATCATTGTATGTCTACTACACTCTCCTTTAAATCTTTATTTATGATAATACCAACTCCGTTTCGGGCCTTTTCTTTACCTGAGTTCCATAATTTAAAACCTGTATCCTCTATCTCCTTTGCTTTTTCTCCAACCCATTTTGTCTCTTGTAAACATAGAATATGAATCTTTCTCCGAATCATAGTATCTACCACCTCCATTAGCTTACCCGATAATGTTCTGATATTCCAAGAACCAATACGAATCTTATTATCTAGGACTAGCTTCCTTACCCCCCGCATCCGTCCATAATCAAAATGCGAAGACCCTCTCTGAAAATTTTTCACTACATTCGGACTACAATGTAGCGGGACTAACTTCTTTACCCACACCCGTCCATGATGTGGGAACCCTCACTGCAATTGATTCACTACATTCGAGCGAAAATGTAGTGGCCCTTGCTTACTTCTTACTGCATTCGGGCTCTGCAGCACGTCGCTAGGCGGGGACGCCCCAAAGCAATGCTCATAATTTTTGTAATCCATGTTGTAGAAATCCGATGAAGTTTTACGCTGGCTGTCGGAAGCCTAACACAACCCTCCTCCTTTATCCGGGCTTGGGACCAGCAATGCAAGGGTGATCCCTTACATGGGCGGAGTTCATATACCAGGTACCACGAAAGAGAAAAATGCCATGAAATCAGAACATCATCACATTGTTCGATTTAGCAATGCAGTAGCAAAAACCAACCTACGTGACTCGCACTTTTATAGCCTTAAAATTAAGTATCAAAATTTTTGAGAAAAAAGAAATTTCAGTATCAATAAAACCTGGATAATAACACAATAAAAGTAAGAATCGTAGATGCAACTCATTATTAACTTGGGCTTGCACTTTGCTGCTCATGAATATGCACTTCTTTTATCAGAAAGTAATGTCACGTGAAATACATAACTTTACTCTCCCGAGCAACAAATTTTCATCAGAAGTACAAGTTATAAAGGGCCTTAAGTTTTTGGGACCGTAAGAGAAGAAGATTCTGTGGCATTTGGAAATAGACAAAAAAGTAGATTGAGACCAATCTGAAAACTACCTGAAATGCAGAACAGACATCTTTGATTCATGCTGGAAAAGACCACAGGCCACCACGGGCAACACTTTCGACATGTTGCACACTTTGGAAGCAACATCAACTGGGACTTGCTTGATATGAATCTGCACATAGGAACCAACTGATACACACTCATCCAAGCTTCCCTTCTCAATATCAAGAGCTTTTGCAAGCACATGCTTTTGAGTTTTTGAGAAATTATCAAAAGCAAATATTCTTGCATAATCAGGTGGCAGAGATTCCTGCAATACAAACAATTAGCTTGCGTTCATTTTGGAAGTGATGTACATGGACGTTTTTGAGCTACTTTCAATTACTTTAGGATCCCAAGAGGAAGTGCGGAAAGATTTTAGGCCTCTATACTTCGCAAAACGCTTTCTGGCTGCAACATCCAATGGTGTGTCCACTTCATCTGGGAATTCTGCAACCAAAATAGATCGATATTGAGAAAATGATAGCAGCCATTTCCTTTACATCACTACGTCAAGAACTGTCTAGTATTCTTATACAAGACTAGGTTAGCTTGATGGCTGATCAACTTCCAAGACAAATGCCAACAATAAGCAGTAAGAAATGTTGCTTTTAGCTATATCACAAAATGGATGGTTATATGGGTTAGACGCTGCCAATTGGCATCATTCTCCAAAAAGACCAAAACTAAGAAAGTATAGCAAGGAAAACTACATCCAAGCAAGGGATGGGCAAGACAACCAGCAAAGGAAAACCATACTGTGCTCATGAACATGCGTGCAGAGTCAAGTGAGCTTTGAGCTAACATCTTACACCTAGCAGATAAATAAACCGTTCCTAGAAAACTGTTTGGACGCTTAGACATTAGAGAATTGACTAGTGACTTTGTTTGCAAAGGGACACGAGAATTATAAAAGCTTAAACTAGCCAATGTTCTTTTGTCCACACAAACTGGAGAACAATTAAGGAACACCAATTAACCACAGTAACTAAGATATAGCCAGATACACCACGTTGACACTAATATTATTATCAGAGGCATGGCTCACTTTGGTTAGACAGCATCAGTCCTAAAATCATTACCTTCCAAATTCATCACAATTTTCTTACACTAGATTCAGTGGAGCTGGAAAACACAGTAAACTCAGTTTGTTGTCAATTGTCATTTGGCAATGCCTTGCACCAGAAAATGGGACAAATATCTAACGAGACAGCAGTAGACAGATTAAGCACAACTCTCAGACAACCCATATGATAGAAATGCAAATTGCAATTGTTGCAGTTTTCCCAATGAATGATCTGGACTTCTGTTTGTTGCTTTTTGTAGTCTTCTTTTCCTTTTTTAGTTTACCGCAGTACAATCTTGAAAACGAGGTTATCTTAATGTGCCACAAGGGTCCCAAAGCAGATGTCAACATCCCACGTTGTGCAGCTTAAATCACCTAGACCATGCATAGAGTCAAACAACAACAACAACTAAGCCTTTTTCCCATACTAGATGGGGTCGGCTACATGGATTCTTTGTTTCCACAGAGCTCTATCATGTGTCATGTCAGCAGTTAACTCACAATAAGCTAGATCATTCTTTATTGTTTCTTTCCAACACTTTTGTGGTCGTCCTCTACCTCTTGTAATACTTTCCAAATTTAGCTTTTCATACCTTCTTACAGGTTCTTGTGATCTTCTTTCTATATGTCCAAACCATCTTAAACGATATTCTCTCATTTTATCCTCTATTGGTGTGCTACTCCTAATTTGTTTCTAATAACCTCATTATGTATGCGGTCTTTTCTTGTATGACCACTCATCCATCTCAACATCTTCATTTCTGTCATAGACATCTTTTGTACATGTTGATGGTTAACTGCCCAACACTCAGAACCATAAAACATGGCAGGTCTAATTGCTGCTCTATAATATTTACCTTTTAACTTTAATGGTATCTTTTTATCACAAAGAATACCTGATGTTCCTCTCCATTTTAACCAACCAGCATTAATTATATGCATAACATCTCCATCAAATTCTTCTATCACTCTGAAAAATTGATCTTAGGTATTTAAAACTTTCCTTTTGGGGGATGCAATGTGTGCCAATTTTAATTTCTATGTCCTCTGAAGTAACCAAATGATCAAACTTACATTCCATATATTTTGTCTTTGTTCTACTAAGTTGGAGGCCTTTGCTTTCTAATGCTTCTCTCCATAGTTCCAATTTTCTATTAACTTTTTCCTTAGACTCTTCCACTAAAACAATGTCATCTGCAAATAACATACACCGCCTTCTCACCTCCGATTGCAGCTGCAATCTGCACGACGGGCCGACAGCATGCCGTGCGGTTAATGCTCCGCCAAAACCGCCACTATTCTTCTCTTTTGGTAATTGGCGACTAAGGTAACCTTCTCTCTCTCTCTCTCTCTCTCTCTCTCTCTCTCTCTCTCTCTCTCTCTCTATATATATATATATATATATATATATATATATATATATATATATATATATATATATTGTTAACTTTGTTTGACAGTTTGAATCCCATTGCTGGTGAATTAACACGTGCGAATCGAAGTGTAAAACATTGTGATTTGTGAGCCTTGGCACACTAAAACCAACAAATTTTTAGATCAGTCACGGTGAAATTCTTGTTTTTTCTTGCTTTTGTTGGGGTTCTTGTCATCAATCACACACTAACAATAGCATTTCTATCATGCCAAAAGTGGTGAGCGAGACTTGTTATTAAAAAAAGAAAGCAAATGGAGAGGCCAAAGACAGACCCACTAAACGCTTGCTCCCTAGTATGTGGCCCATCCCATATTGACATCTCTACTGAATTGTTTACAAAATGCTTACACACAGTACATGCCCATGAATTTTTTTCACATGATAAAACAAACTTCATTTTCAGTGAAAAAATAAGTTTTCAAGTGTCCTTTATATTTCTTCTCACTACACCATAGCCAATCATTAGATTTTGGAGATAGAATAAGAAAACAGAAGTTTAAATGTAATAATCAAGCTGCAACTGTTTTAATGAACACATGATATGTCTAGGTACTTTATTTTTTTGTAATTCATCAGCTTTCATACATATAAATATATAATTATTTAATGCTCTCATATTATTCGTGATAGAAGCTCTGCCCATGTAAGGGATCACCCTTGCATTGTCGGTCCCAAGCACGGATAAAGGAGTTGTGTTAGGCTTCTGACAGCCAGCGTAAAACTTTGTAGGATTTTTATACCATGGATTAGACCATGCATAGAGTAATCAAAGAAAACTAGAGAATGTGAACAAATTGGGCAACATAGCTATAAGACCCTCGAGATGCCTCGAAAATATTAAACTGGGTAATGTTTGACATATTTGCACCGCTATCTGCCAGCGGAACAGCCTCTGTTCGAACAACTTTTACAACGCAACATGAACTTAGAGATATTTTCTCAAGTGCCTTCCACAAAATGGCGATTCATTTTCCTGAAGTCTTTGTGAATTAGTTAAAGAGTATTTATTTCAAACACCCTAATACAGATTGTCGTGGTATGGTTTAGGTAAAACTTATTAAGATGTCATTTGACGAGCTTTCACTATCTGAAACAAGATGCTCATGTTCAGTTCCGATGGCTCAACAAGCTTTACTCTGAACGAGCCATCGCCAGTCAAATAGTGTATATGTAATGCAACTCAAACAAAAGAGTTATAAAATGTCTAAAACTCTCAAATCAAACGTGAAAAAGAGATAAAAACATAAACGAAACATACCTTGATCTTCAGCATGTGCATCTTTTAACTTCTGAATCTCCTTTTCTAACTCCTCTTTTGTCAAGTTTTGGCCATCCTAAATAATCCATAAATTCAATCAATTATAACTAATTTAGAAAATAAGGTAAGAAAGTAACATGATTATTGACAAACAAATGTAATAACAAGTGTTGTAAACACAACAAATGAGTTTGTAAACATGAGACCACTAGTTATGTATAGAATACGACTAAAACTAGTCTCATAACCAAAACTATATTTCTGTATATACATACTACAGATATACAATTCATTCTGATACCAAAATAAAATTGAACAAGAGCGTTAGTTTAAGGTGGCTTGCACATTTAGAGAGAAGTCCAAATGAAGGATCTGGACAAAAGACATGAGAAGGCGGAGGATGCATACAGACAGACTCACACGTGCACACCATTCCTGTTATCAAATGACAACATGACTGTCCAAAGAAAACACTGATGTCATCTTCTAAAGGCAAAAAGTAGCCACATCTAGCAGTTTTGCAGCCATGTCAGTGTCCACATGTGTTCAACACAAAGAGTAAGGCTATCAGCCATGTCCCAGAAATCATAAGGCAAACCTCAAGCCCATGAAACAAATGAAACAGTTGAGTGCAAATAAAACTCACAGCCATAGCAGTATCAGCATCAGAAATCTCATCAAATCTGTTCATACTAAATGAAACTGAAACTTGATCATCATCCAGTGCAACCAGGGATGGGGGAGCATCAATATCATTTTGCCCTTCATCCAAAACCATGCCATCATCTTCTTCCTCGTAACCATCAGTGCCTTCATCATCTGTATCAGCCAAAATCCAAGCAGCCTGCACAAGAAGTAAGTCAGTGAAAGGGAAACAATAAGAACAAATTTAGGCAGTAATCTAAGACATGTTCAATTGGTATAGAACCTGATAGTCTGAAGTGCCTTGAGGAAGATTTTTCATCTTTATCTGCTTTTCCTTATTACTCTTATCTGCCTCTGTCATTTCTGCTTCCGTTGGCCATGTCTATACAATTGAAATGAAGTGATAGTGACTCCACATGTCATAAAATACACAAGTAACCCAAAAAGGAAAACATAAACAGATATACTTAATGCACATAGGAAATCTCAAAAGTCAAAACTATTCAAAATTGAAATTAGAGAGGTTTTATAATTAGACGAGTGATGCATTGGTATATATTTAAATCTTCTGGCTAACAACACGCTAAAGACATGAATACTTGTCCAGTGCTCATACAACATGAAACAGCAATGAAGTTGAAAACACCATTACCAATTCGGCGTATCTCTTTTTTCTCTAATAAACAAGATAAGTTTATTGAAAAGCACCAAGATGGTGCACATAATAATCCATCAAGTAGAAACTGTCAAAGCAATGTTGTAATTGGTGTATCGGTGTCCGTATCTTATAGGGCACCGATACGTGATAATCGTACCGTATCGTATGATATGGTACAGCAAAATATTGAAAATAAAAAATAAAAAATTCATAAAAATCATTAAAGAATCATCTTGTATCATAATATAGTGTATTTTGCAATATGGGGTGTATCGTACAATACAATACCCATATCGCAACATATTTATGTTGCGATATGGGTGTGATACATGTACCTGTATCGTACCATATTCTCATATGATGCACGATAAAATCGTGTCGTATTGTATCATAAGATACGATTTTTACAATACTGTGTCAAAAATCCAACAAACTTTACGACATCCAAAAGAGCCCCAACAAATCTTCACCTTTCCCAGAAAAGCAAAAGGCCAAGCCATCATATTAGGAGTTGGATAACTTTCTTTTAATAAATAAAAAAGGGGGATACAATCAGTTGGTACAAAAGCTAAGGGCTCTTTCCTCAGTAAAGTACCGCAAGGAGCTCTTGGACTCTAGTATTACTGATCCCCAACCCCATGCACACTCATACACAAAAAAAAAGGAGGACAAACGCCAAATAGAAAAAGAAAAGGTACAGAAAAATACAACATTGCTTACCTGCTCTCCAGCAAGAGGATCAGGAACATTCTCAGTGAGTAAAGGCTCCTGAGTCACAGCATTTGCAAAAAGGGATCGAATAACCTGAAATTGTTGATGACAAAATGTACAGAATTTATCAAAAAGAACAAATTTTAAAATGTGCCACAGATAATAAGCGAACAAACTCTGTTGTCTATAGCACACACAAATAAAAAATGTTTAGCTTTTATAGAAAAAAATAAAGATGCAACTCCTCAACTAAGAGAAACTTAATGCGATGTAGAAGAAATTCAAGTCTTTCTTTTTCTGAAAGGTAAGCCGGGGTTAGGCAGACCTCCTAAGAGATGCACACTCAGGTAATGAGCTCTAGTTCACAGGGCACAAGCCCCTCCACATATCATAAACTATGAATACTTATCATTTTTTATGTCAACACGGGCACAAGCCCGACTGGATAGTATTTATGTTTCCCTAGATACCACAAAATTATCATAATTGTTTCATAAAAAGAATTTGGATTACTTTGATAATATCAGTAATCCAAGCATCAGGGATTAGTAACATAGGCACTTGTTAGTATCCCCAATCTGTAAGGGGTCCTGTACCCATGACTCGGAATTTCCTTCGTAACATGGTTCCAGTACAGGAGCTAGTATGCCACTTGTGACAGTTGGTCCTAGACAACCTTCTAGCACTGAACTAGCAAAATCCATATTTTTCTAGTGCTCAACCCACGTTACAGCAAAACCTAGGTTAGTATACAGACTAAACCAGGTATATTGTTAGTAAATTAGATTTCATTACTAAATATTCGTTAACTTGTCAGTGTTTAGCGACTACAGAGGATGGATCTATGATGGTGTCAGAGTGTATGCCTACCCACACATCGCAATGATCACACACCTAATCATAGCAAAATTGTTAGGTACTGAAGGTATTTGATATCTTTCACATGAAACGGAATTGCAATAGTTGTTACTGTTTCATTAGATTTTGTAACTGCAATCTGTCTTCTAATTCCTCCATGTACACAAACCAAACTAGGACCAAATTGGATTTAGGCAATCTATGACTTTGCTTTATTGGGAACACCAAAGCACCTCTCTTCAAATCCACCAAACACTTCTGGAAGATAATTTACATCTGGAGATAACCAAAATCAAGCCTTATCCCCATAAAATGGGTCTGCTATTCATGGACTATATCTGCATTGTGCTTGATCCTGTATCATGTTAGCATTTAAACTCTAAAAAGCAAGATCATGTTTTATTGTTTTCTTCAACACCCTCGTGACCTTGCTCTACATCTGTTGAGGTGTACATTACCTAATTTCTTACACCATACTGGAGTTCCATTTATTTCTCGTCAGAAAAGACCTTCTAGAACCAACATAATTTTTGCCATTTTTCAACCCCATCATTGTCACTTATCAGGTTATCCTTCTACTTTCTCTTTATTCATTAGTTAAGTGCAGAACAGTACCAGAATGCGTGTGCACACACTACTACGTATGGTACTTTATTGGCAATGTATACCCCATACAATGCCAGGAGCATAATTTTACCATTCATCTTGTGGGATGGCAACGGTTTCTTACTTATTACACAGCACCCAGATTATGACTCGTTACACAGAATAAAAGAACAAAAGCTTGTGCACTTTTTGTTTATTCATTGTATAATCTAAGTAGCATATCAAAGAAACCTAAGTATGTGTTCTTGTTCTTTATGTCCTCAAAATTTAATTTTGTAGAAAAATAAGTTTCTTAAGGCAAAAAATAAATCATAACAAGCAAGCATGGTTTATCTTTGTCTTTTGCTTTATGACAAACACAGGATTTACATAAGACATACAGTTACAACTCTATTTTCACAACAGTGCCATTATTCTTTATTGGTAGAAAGAAGTTAAGTAAGTTTGTGCTACTAGTATTGTAACGCACTACTAAGAAGTACAGACACAAATCACAATCTTTTGCACAATGATGTGAAACAGTAAGACCAACCAACAGTTGGGGACAATGAAACGTAAAGAGCCAACCAACACTAGAAAAGATAAATATCCTGCAAACTACAGTATGATGCACCTGCATCTAACCATACAAGAAGTACCTTTGCTTTGTTTGATGAACCACCATCATAGTACATAGAGTTGGTATGTTGCTTCCTCTCACTTAGAATGAAGGGATCCTCAAGGACATCAATTTGACATAATTGGAAATCACCAGCTCCTGAAACATGAACCTATTCGAAGAGTGGCACGTAAGGCCCTAAGAATGTTCCTTAGTTCTTACACATCTCTGTGAATCCTGAACAAAGAGAACTTACCAGCTGATTTACAGAGAGATTGTGTGCTCGCACATAGCCAGACATATAAAGAGTACTCTTTGTTGGTTCACAATCATCAGCAACAAAACTAACCTGATAAAGAAGCATTAAAAACAAAATAACTCACAAGTGTACGAATTATGAATTATGAATTTCAATTAGAGATATCAGTTGTGTGGACTTGTGGAGAAAAGAATCGTATAGCATAGCCATGATCTCGTCGAGACAACAGAATTTCATACTCGGTAAAAAATCTTACATTTTTCCAATTTGAGGATGTACATTACTTAGTTTGCAAAAAATCTTACGTTTTTTCAATTTGAGGATGTAGATTACTTAGTTTGCAATGAAACCGAGATATTTTAGCAGTCAATGGGAAAGAAGAACCGCAGTTTTATATTTGTCCAATTGCCCTACTTATGAACATAGCCATAAAGGAATTCAGAGACCCATAAGTAAGTCAAGTAGAAAATTCCCAACCACCACTGAAATTGCCAATTAATGTTGGCTGGAAAAAGGATGCCCATTCATTAACTATATAAATGACCAAAAACCAAGAGTAAATGTTCTACCAACTCGAATAAACAATTATGTGGAACATGTGGACCCACGAGTTTTGATGGATGACTTCTAATGTCCTCTTGCAAATAGGTTCCTAGGATCATGTACTACCAACAAACCTCCCAACACCCAACTTTTCATTGTACTAAAGCAAACTTATACTACGAGGACTGCATAGTGCATACTATAATATCAGTTAGAAGGTGGATGTTGTTTTCAATTGAAATAACTATGGCAATCAGTGTTGTCCGTATCGCACCGTATCGCCCGTATCGTACGATACGGGCGATACGCCCTGGGACCCTTATAAAGGGTCCCGGCCCGAGAGAAACCCGCGATTTTTCGCGGGTTTCCTCTCTCCTTTTGGGTTCTTCAAGCTCCCTAAGAGTCGGTTTTCGCCTCCTTGGTGTTCAAAGCTCTAAAATCGTGCCCTACGGTGTCCGTCCAAGCCTCCAAACTCGGATTTAGGTATATTTTTAATGTTTTTTTCTTTTTTTTCCTTTATATTTATTGTTTTTTGTGTTATTTCGGGTTTTTTTTTGAATGACAAAATATGAAGTTATTAAGTGTGTGTATACGATTTTTATTGCATTCATGAAGTGGGAGACACTCGATTTGAGTGTTATTTGAAGATTGGGGGATTTACGAAGTGCTTTTATTTTCAGGTTTTTGTTTGAATTAAAGTACTCCATTGAGATGGCAGGAAGGGGTGGTAGAGACTCTCATTCAAAGTCTGATGATCCGGCATGACAGTGGGGTATACCAGTTGAGGGTTCAAGGTTAAAAATCATATGTTTATTTTGTGAAAAGGTGGTTAGTGGTGGAATTTCAAGGTTGAAACACCACCTAGCAGGAACCAAGAAAGAAGTTGCTCCATGCACAGGCAGAGTTAGAAGTGTGCCAGAAGGTATTAAATGGCAATGCTTGCAGATGATTGAGAGCATACAAGAAAGGAGACAACAAAAGGATGATTTCCAGATGTGTGAAGAAGCTGATGATGCTACTGCCACTGGAGTTGGATTCACTGATAGTTTGCCTTCAGATGCTAGAACAGATATTGGTAGTAGCAGTTCGCGAGCACCTAGCAGAGGAAAGAGGGTTGCATCTGAAGACTTTGGAGGTGGCAGAAGAGAAAGTTCAGGAAGGAGTAGAGGAAGAGCTTCTTCTTCTAGCATACATTCGTTCTTTCCTCCTTCCACTACACCTGGTGCTCAGCCAGGAATTCGTGCTGCTATGGCTTCAGAACAACTGCACGATCAAGCAGACCTTGCAGTGGGCAGATGGTTTTATGATGCATGCATTCCATTTAATGCAGCAAACAGTTTTCATTTTCAAGCAATGGCAGATGCAATTGCTAACATTGGTCCAGGATATAGGATGCCCTCTTATCAGAAGTTGAGAGGGAAGATATTAGATTAGACCGTGATTGAAGTGCAGCAATACTGTTCGACTTTGAGACAATCGTGGAAAGAAACAGGATGCACTATCATGGCAGATGGATAGACCGATAGGCGAGGAAGGACATTGCTAAACTTTCTTGTATATTGTCCTAAAGGACTCATGTTTTTGAGATCTCTAGATATGTCAGAGGAGAGGCACACTGCAGAGATCCTACGAGAGGAATTTGATAAGGTTATACAAGAGGTTGGGCTAGAAAATGTAGTCCAATTGATTACAGATAATGCAGCTAACTACAAAGCAGCCAGAAAAGAGTTAGCTGATATTTATGGGACTTTCTACTGGACACCATGTGCAGCCCATTGTTTAGATCTCATCCTCGAGGACATCGGTGAGATGGATGAAATAAAGGCAGCAACTGAGTGTTGCCAAGATATTACAAAATTTATTTACAACCATGCATTTGTTTTATGTATGATGAGGAGATACACAGAAGGTGCAGAGCTTCTTCGCACAGCTGCAACTCGGTTCGCAACAAACTTCTTATCTGTACAGAGTATTGTGAGATAGAAGCAAGCTTTAAAGAGAATGTTCTCCTCAGATGAGTGGCAACAATTTGCAGAGTTGCCACAAAACAGAAGGAACAGAAAGTTAAATGAGATTGCAGAAACGGTTTTTAGAAGTTCATTTTGGAATGCATGCATCAGATTATTGAAAATTACTTGTCCTTTAGTGAAAGTTTTGAGATTGGCTGACAGCAAGGAGAAACCATCTATGGGCTACCTTTATGAATCCATGGACAGGGCAAAAGAAGCAATCAGAAATAACTTTAATGGAAAAAAAAGAGATTATGTGCCCGTGTGGAAAATAATTGATAGTAGATGGAATAAACAATTGCATCAGCCTATTCATGCAGCAGCCTACTATCTAAACCCATCATTGAGGTACTCAGCAACCTTCAAAAGGGACGGTGAGGTTAATCGAGGAATCATTGAATGCATCGACAGATTAGTCCCTGATGAGAGCATAGTAGATGCGATACATCGAGAGATGGAGATATATGATAATGCTCTTCACTTGATGGGTTTGCCTGTTGCAATTCGCAACCGCTCTACGATGCGTCCAGGTACATTGTTTATTTTCATATTTAAGTTGCATCTTACATTACTGTGGATTATTATGTCTCTAATGTTTATATTTTTTTTACAGATGTTTGGTGGAACAGGTTTGGAAGTGATTGTCCAAACCTTAGAGATTTTGCAGTTAGAGTCTTAAGCCAAACCTGTAGTGCAACAGGTTGTGAAAGAAATTGGAGTGTTTTTGAACACATCCATACAAAAAAGCGCAACAGGTTGGAACACAAAAGGCTTAATGATTTGGTTTATATTCGTTGTAACATGCGCCTTCGTGAAAGGTAATGTTGTATTACTTTCAAATTTTCAATTCGATATTATTTAACTTCAGTTTTCAATTGTTAATATTACTTACTAATTGTTTATCTTTGTTTGTGTCGTAGGCAATTAAAAAAAGTAAATAGAGAAGAAAGTCAGTTCGATCCAATAAGTTTGGATAATTTTGATATATTAGAAGATTGGGTTATGGAAGACACTGAAGAAAATGCCCTCCTAACAGAAGAAGACGTTGCCTGGATTAATTTGGAAGGAGCGCAACAACATTATGGAGATGAAGAATTTGATTTTGAAGAAGGTGTGGGCGTGGCTGATGATGATGAGGATCTGCAACAAGAAGAAGATGAAGATTATTTAGTTGATGATCCTGATTACAATTTGTAAAATGTAACATTATATGTAACTGTAGTGTACTGTAAAGTGTAAAGTGTAAACTATGTCTGTATTTTATTTTTTGGATTCAAAATATATAAATTTGGATGCAATTGTTCAATGTTGAATGCTCAATCTGTACTAAACTTACATTATATGAATTTAAAGCAATTATCAGATTTTTCCTGATTTTTTCCTGATTTTTTTCGATTTTTTACTATTTTTTATTAATTTTTAATTATTTTTACATTATTTTAATATTAAAGTACGATACGATATGATACGCCCGTATCGTGGAGCCCAGCGATACACGATACGATACGCGTCAGACAACACTGATGACAATAAATTCGTAGAATAGCTACCAGTTTTACTTTGCTGCCACATTCATAGAAGCACTACATTAGATCCAAATTACCTGCCATATGATATATTTGACCAAACTATATCCAATATTTTGACATTGCACAACATGCTTGTGAACACCAGTTTTAGCCGTCATTCTCAAAATCAGATCATTCTTCACAGCTTTTCCATTATTCTCAACTTTTTATCTTCCCACTTTAGTTGTTAGAGCCGACCATTTGATCAACCTAATCATGATAAAATAATGCAACAGTATGAACAGTATGCTTGTATTTATTCAAAGAGGATAAGGACAGTTCGTTAGCATTAGGAAACATCAAACGGTACATGAAATTCTAATATCCTGAAGTATAATGCATGCTACTATACTAAGGTATCTTTGGCTTCTATCGATTATTTACAACATACAGAGAAAGAAAACATTGACCCCTGTAACAAATTTATTCTAAGAAAGCAGGAAACCTTTAGTTCGCACCTCATGAGCCATAAGATAAGATCGAAGACTTCGCCAGTGAGGTATCTTTGGGCTTTGTTCTTTAAAAAGCCATAGAAACTGCAGCAGAGCATGAAAACATATGAATATTAAGTGATTATTCTGAAGTTAAATACCTTGTAAAAATTCATTAGTCCTGGAATTAGCAAGAAACAACTGGCCATATGAAACGCCAGTCTAACCTATAAAACCATTTGTCTCAAGCTAAAGTCACTTTTTCTCAACAAAAGTCACACAACGATCGAAAACCATTTCAAAAGTATTAAATAAATCAACTGACCCCCTAAAGAAAAGAAATAACAAATAAAATGATTCATAGAATTCAAACATAAGATACAGCGTCCGTCCCTCACTCCTTGAAAATATCAAATAAATATGTCACTTTCTCTTTTCCAGGAGAACCAGGTGAATATATGGGAAGCATCCAATATGTACCTTCACTGAAACGTTTGACTACTCCTAGTCATGTGTTGCGTTTAACTTGTATGCAAATAACACACAAACAACACAGAGAAAATACTCTACAAAAACCATCATCCTAGAATTCAGGACCACTCTTGTTTATTCCACAAATGCCTATATTTCTTGAGAAAATTGCTCAACAGTGCATTACCTTCTGCAGCTCCTCTTTTGTATCTGCAGCAAAAAATTTGCAATCTTCGGGAAACTCACAAGACAAGCTTTCGATGCAAACCTTCCTCGCTTCTTGTCTTCTTCTCAGATCAACAGGTAGATCCTGCAGGCAGAGTATGGGTTGACCTTATCCAAAAGAATTTGACACAGTGAAACATATGTTGCTTAGATGTTGAAAGGGCACTCACAGTAATCAGGACAACTGTGCTTGGTAAACCAAGAGCTCTGAACATGGATAGACACAGATGACTGAAGGGATCAAGGAAAGGATTGGATGAATCATCTTCATTTGAAGCATCAGCTGAGACTACAAAGGCAAGCATATCAGCAACCTGACATGGTAATGTAAACGTGTTAGGGATGGGAAATAGCAAAGGAGAGAGCTAAAATGTTACACAAACATCAAGAAAACAAAAAGAGGGGTGGATACCTTCGCCATTTCCAAGCATGACATGAGATCACCATGAGGAGCTACCATAACCTTGTGGAAAACAATTTCATAGAGTCAAAGATCAACGGTTAGAACAAACACTACACAACAGATTACTACGCAAAAAAGTAAATTTGATGGTAGATTGGATGGAGATTAAAACATTGATTGTGGATAAGCAACTCCATGTGGTAGCAACTCAAAATTTTAAAAATGATTGAGTTAAGAGATACAGAACTCTTCTTGTACAAGAAAATTCCTACATCCCTCACAAATGAATATAAAGACTGCAGTAAACCGATGCAAGAGATGATAAAACACCAAGTGAATTTTTATTTATCATAGTCAACACACAGAAATCATTTTATGACTCTTGCTTATGTAATCACAGGGCACATATGTTCACATCAAAATAAAAGTTGATCATGGGCAGTGTAAACAAAAAAACATACTGTTATCCTTAATTTGTGTGAAAGAGAGGCCAAAGTTACAAAATTTGCTTCTTTTCTCTCATCAACCATTTCTTCCATCGACATGCCATCAGCATCTTTATCTGGTGATAATGCTTTCGCAAGACTTTCTGAAAGCAGTTTCAAGTTCACAGATGAAGAGAGGCCGAACAAAACCTGTATCCACAAAGTATGACTTAGGAACTATAATCAAGAGAAGGAGGTATGCTCCACTTCCTCTAATCTAGCTTCCCAAAATTATATGCAGTTCACATGAATACTATAATAACCAATCAGGAAGTTCAAGTTAAAAAAAATATTTTGTTGCCAGTAGAAAATATCTTTTGTTGCTGGTTAGAAACATCTTTTATAATGTATGCAATTACAATAATTGCTCCTTTGTTTCTGTTTGCACTTATTTTGAGACTTGATGTGACTTCCTACAGAACGCCTCCATGCTTCCAGCAAAGTCTTCACACAGTTCAAAGGTATGATCCTTCTTAGTCCAGCTTACAAGCAACTTCTATTATTCATGTATGCGCAAAAAAATTGCCCAAAAACCAAAAAGAAAATCATGTATTGTAGAATCTTGGACTACTATGCAATACAATTTCCTCTTTCCTTTTAAAAACAATGTTGGCTCCACACCATCACTAAAAACTGTAAATGAGACAAAAGTATAAAGGTAAAACTGGGAACAGGAAGAAGTTGCACAACAATAAACCATCCATAGCTAGTCCTTCCTAAACGGCATGCTCTGTGCTAACATTATAAAAGATGGTAACCCAACAGAGTCAGTGGACCAGAAAATGACTGCACCACCTAGCCAAGGATCTAGAGTGTGGTTGGCCTCATTGTGACTGCATGCAATGATATTATATTTAAGCAATCATAGCACCATTTAAAATATGGAGTACAGCTCCACCACATTATACCAATCAATAAATAATAAGAAGGAAGCAAGCAAGCTAAAACTAGAACATCAAAATGGTAATCATAATGTACTATTAAGCCATTTCAAGCTCGGAGAAACAATCAATATGAAGAGAATGAGCATCAATTTTTGAGGTCTACTCGTACTTAAATACAACTTAACACGTTCATGGCCATTAACTCTCACAAGCATAAACACTTAGCGGCAAGCAGACAAGAACTTCTTTCATCACATTAAATGCATTATTTCAGAAATGTAGAAGAAATGATTAAACAGAAGGTGATACTTACAACAACGCGAGGCGGGCTATTGGAACCATGTAAAGCTCGCTTCTCTTTCAAAACTTCAGCGCGCTTATTCTCACGCACCTGAAATTGCCGTCACATTAGATTCAATAGCGTAATATTAGAAACAGATAAAAAACGGGCGGAGAAGAAAGAAGTCCAGTCCGGGAAGCAGGTGTATTAGAAAACAAATTCCAAAATCACCATCTTGTTCCTTTGGATTCTAGCGGCGCGGCTGGCCTTGGCAACATTGTGCTTATCCGATTTCGATGCTTTTCTCTTGTCTGCAGCAGAAGAGAATCGTCAGCTCGCCTCAAAACAAAAGACCAACTCCAAATAAGACACCAAAAGAGAGCCCGTTCGATACAACTCGTAGAACCAAGGATGAGTGAGCATGAAACCAGATAAAAAAGGAAGAACACCAAGTTGTTTCGAAACAGTTGAGGAAAAGGAGATGACTACCGGAATTGGAAGTCTTGTGAAGGTGGCGGGAAGCTTTGGAGGCAAAGCGGGACTTATGGGGCTTATTGAGCTGCGCCCTAGAAGAACCCATCACGATCGGCCGTTGCAAATCTGGAAAAGAACCGAAGTCGTCCTCTGCTCAGCAGCGAGCAGGGGCAGAACATGAGAGAGAGAGAGAGAGAGAGAGAGACGGTGGAGTACAAACGGCAGACGCCCTAAAAAAAACTTCGACTTAGACCTTCTCCCAAAAGAAGAAATTTCTTCGACCTCGTCCGGAGTTCCGCCCGTCCGCCCTTGGCCAAGCGAACCGACGAGCCCGACCTATCTCGGCTCCGGGTAGGCTCAGGTCCACACTCAACTTCCGGATGTTGGTATCAGACCCGAATTTAGGTTCAGATAGATCTATTTGTGAAGCACGAAAACTTTTTCTAGGGGACGTTTCCATACGGGAATTCAGGAAAACACTATGAAATCGTTTTCCTAGATTTTCATGTTTTCGAGAAACCTTTCATTCTCTCTTTAAAAAACTGGGAAAAAAGATAGAGAAGTTCAAGCATCAACTCCTTTCTCTTTCTTTCAATCCAAAACTCGCCATCGTTTTTGAGCAGGAGAGGTGATTTGGCAACCTCCACTCAAATTTGAAACACAAACATAAAAACTACAGTTTACAATTGAATTGAAATATATCCACCCCTCTTACACAGATTCATGAGCCATTAGCCCCACCTAACACCAATTTCTAGATCAGTAATGTTTATCAGTTTAATGCCATTAGATATTGAATCATTGTTGAAATATGTAAAATGCTTTTGTTTTCATTTGTTATATATGTGTATATATATATTATTTTCTTAAGTTTTGAAAATTTGTTGTTTCTCGGGTCCCGTTATTGTTTCCATTTCTTTTTCCGTTTCCGTTCCGTTTAACATAGGATCTATCTTGAGAAAGAACCTAACAAGTTTTAAGAAAATACTTGAAATTAAATCTTTAGATTCAAGGTCTTTGGAAGTTGATTGAAATTCGTTGTTTTGGACTTAAATTGTTGCAGAGCTGAACAAGAACATGGTATCTTTCGACTCGGTCTAGCTGTGAAAGCTCGGTAAACAACATCTTGATTAATGTCTACCTATACCATGCCTCCAAGATAATTATATCAGGACATCTACGTTCAACAACAACTAAGCCTTTTCCCATACTAGATGGGGTCGGCTACATGGATTCTTTGTTTTCACAGATCCCTATCGTGTGCCATGTTAGCAGTTAACTCCCAATAAGCTAGATCATTCTTTATTGTTTCTTTCCAACACTTTTGTGGTCGTCCTCTACCTCTTTTAATACTTTCCAAATTTAGTTTTTCTAACCTTCTTATAGGTTCTTCTTTTGATCTTCTTTCTATATGTCCAAACCATCTTAAACGACAATGAATGTTTATTGGGTTATGCTTTTTTCACAAGTGAAGTTTGGGGCAAATAGGAAGCATTTTATTTTAGGGTAGTAATTTGGTTTAGCTCGGCTCATAAAAGGACAATGAACCGTTTATGAACATGTTTAAACAGTGGTTGTATTGTCAATGAGCCCAGCAACAAACAAGGGTGGTTCGGGTCGTTGAGCTCGTCTACCGTCCCTATGCAACATGCAAGGTTCCAAGTATTGTGCTAGTCCAGTATTGCAGCCAAAACAAGATAGATTTGGTTAGTCTAGTTTGGATCAGACCAATCCAATTCACATTCTCACAACCCATGACCTTGTTGGACCATTTAACCCACCGTATTTTCTTCACAGAACTTCGTTCTTGCAATGAATAGAAGAAGCTATTGAAGCCATAAACCAATCAATTTGATCAACAAAAAGGGGAAAGATCCTTTCCCTGGGACAACCCTTACTCGATACACACAGGGAATCGAATATCTGACCTACCATCGAAGACCCAAACCCCCAAGCCAATATATTGTAGCCCATCTCGACAAATACAAGTATCTTTATCAGAATAAAGTTGAAAATCAAAATTTTGATGACCCGACTCCGCCCTGCCCCATATGGGGCAGGTTTCCAGTCCTCAAAACCCGCCTTGCATCTGGATGGGGCTAGGTTTGTGGTAGACCCGCCTCGTCCATCCCCGGAATATATATATATATATATATATATATATATATATATATATATATATATATATATATATATATATATATAATATAGTGTGTGTGTCAAACGACTTGAATATACTAGGGATGTTCATGGGAAGGAGATCCTTTGTTCCTAGTGGGGACCTGCCTCAAATGGAGTGGATTCGGGGAGTGGAAACGGGAACAGGGAGAGCAAGGAAATCCTCGACGACGGGATGAGGATAGTAGGTCTCCACTATACAAACCCGATTTAACCCTTTTCTAATTGATTCAAGAAAGTTAGGTCCATGTAAAGATAAAACAAATTATAATAAGAAATAAATACAAGAAAGTATTTCCTCTTTTTTTAATTTGTTAACTCATTATTATTCTCACACATTTCATCCGCAATAATATGTTCTAATTTTGATACCGTTTACATAAATTAAGTTTATTTTATATATAAAAGTGAGGTTCAACTTTTGTTTGAGACTCTCTCTTTTTCTCGATGGTTCCCCACATCGACCCATGAGAATATAGGGATGGAGATGAGTGCATTTTTTATCCACATTGTGGGGATGGGAACAAAGATGAGAACAAGGTTATGAAACGGGAAAAGAACATCCCTACTACTAGAACGAATTATATAGTAGGGAGCAAGGAGAGATTTTCAAGTTCTTTAGTTTGATTTCCATATACGTACACACACTTGATTCCCATACACACATATATACATACATACATATATATATATATATATACATTGTGTGCGTGTGTAATAGAACATAACAGAACATGTTACATTTCTGAAGTTAAATGCAACAAGATAAAACATGAGTAAAACTGCAAATTCATGTAGAGGAGCCCACTTTGCATTGGATAAGGCATGGTTTTGGGGTATTGGTTCACCTTGTTGCTGACACGGATCTGATTGAGCAAGATTCAATTACATTGGATTGGGTTTGCAAGTATCCGACCCAAATCTGACCAGTTGGCATCCTACTGGCAAAATATACATTTCTGATGAAAGGGGCGGCTATTTACAAAGTAAGTGCATAACTTGCCTCCACTTTGTACCAAGCTATCCACTTCTAATACTATGGCTAAGACTTGATTAATGGACGTTATAGGTGCTTCATATGTCTTCAGTTGGGTCCAATTCATAGGGGCATTGAACTAGATGTGAGGTTCACGGACCATGCGAGGTTCGATTCTCACCGTCCGCAATTTCCAACTTCTTTTTCCTCTTTCAGTTTGTCTATACTATATCACTGGAACTCTTCTTTCCCTACTTCCTACCCAAGACAACCCGAAGGAGTTTGTGGCTTTTCTCGCTGACATTACCCATTTGTTTAGTGTAGGTCTCAGGGGCGAGGGTCCTAGAGTTGGAGTTTTTAGATCTGCAGTCGAAGTTCAAACCTTGTGGTCACTCCACATGTTTCTTTCCTTGATCATGAGGTTTACTTTTAATTATCATAAATTTTAAGTGGTTTTGCACATAAGAGAGAGTAGTTCAATATGGAAAGCCGTGTCTCCCAGTCAACCAACATATAGGTCTATGGTCTCTCATTTCAGTGTGATAGGTCCCCCAAGCAGGACATGTGACCCATGTCTTTGGTTCAAATTTTGAACTTTTTTTTTCTCTCCTTTTCAATGAGGCAAACCCAACAAATACACGAAACACACATCCATAATTAGGTAAACAAAATAGTGTACTTCTATTGAGGTATGTAAGGTTGAATTCCAAGCGAAGAAAGCGAAGAACAGAAAAATTTCTGGTGAGTTTCACGGCAAACGCTCATAAAAGACAGATATGTGCATCACAGTGTGCTGCAATTGGGGCATGCTTCATAAGAGTGTCGATGGATCGCATGTATCTGGTAACTTGCTTGATCAGTTGGAATTGCTTTTAGAAGAAAACCCAAAATTCCAAGTGTGGCAAATTCATATTCCTCAGTGTGATCGTGTCGTGTCGCGTGATTGGAACAGGTCAACCCGGACAAGCCCCTTTATGCGTGTGTAAACATGGTCTCTTCTAGTTGTGTCTGTGGCGATGTCCACGAACCGAGTGTATCTGCTTCGAGTTCTTGTCATGCAATTTCTTTCTCTGTCAAAAAGTGGTCAGCCATAGCACAACCTTTTTTTTTTGCGGGTACAAGCTTTCAGGCCATGTTCGTGTCGGGCTTTTGTATTTTTTGGTTATCTGACTCTGAATCAAATCATTCTCAAAGTGCCAATACCCGACCCGATTCCAAACTGTTCAAATTCCTCTTGTTTTCACATCATGCAGCACTTCCAAGTTCAAACTCCAGTTCTTGTGGGGGAGCGCACAGATCAAGTGATCTAGCAGCAAATCACCTTGTTCATTTCATCCCGACGATATCTTCTCGCGAGGAAGACAATGGCAAGCGTTTTGGTTCTTGAGTCATGAGCTTTCAGATCACCTGACCCGACCTTGTTTTATGGTGCCATATGAAATAAGAATCCGAGATGTTTCCTGACATATGATCTTAAATCAGATCTTGCATCCAGATGCATTTATTTGGATTGTGAAGATTGGCCAAAATCCTAACCTTTCATATGATTCAGCTCATTAATTCCGAATAACGAAGAGTACATGGGATGCCTTTTTTTTTACAGACTGAAGCAAGATGCACTCCCCAGGTATTGAACTCACGATCTTCAACTTGTGAGTCGACCTCCTAATCAGGTAGTGTTGTTCTTTAAAAAAAACAAATGTATATTATTCAAACTATGGTAAATTGGCAATGTTTATGTCTTCCCGATATCCCGGTAACTTTCACGATGGGTGTTGTCAGGATCCATTTTGAATCAAGTATACTTTTTTGGCAGCTTTGAATAAATTGGACTGCCAAAAGAACTCTAATATATAAAGGAAAATTTAAAAAGGAATAATAATGACAAAAACTAACTGTTGCTCAACCATGAGATCTAGAATGGCTTTCCTACAAATTCAGTTCGGATATATGGTAATTGGATCAGCAACGTTGATCACAATACCAATGTGTTTCGAGGACTCTGGTCATTTTTATTTGAGTCCCCCTGAAAATCCATGGCTTAAACAAAGCGATGAACAGGGCCTTCCTCCATGGAGGAGACAATACAAAGCTGTCTTCAGCAGGGAAGACTTGACCTGGGCCATCTATTTTATTATCACCAGAACTCTCTCTCTCTCTCACACACACACACACACAGACACACAGTGTGTGTGAGTATGAAAATTGCATGAAGGACGCTTGTTCCATAAGGACTGTGCTGCTGGGCCAGGAAACCACGTTTTTCCGCTGAACTACTGCCTAGATGTCTTCAAATTGGTTCATTCTCTCCAAATATAAAGGTAGTTAATACGAAGTGTTTATACCCTAATAAAATCGTACCCATCAGAATGAGATCAAGAGATCATCACAGTAACTCATTCTTATAAATCCGGGGTGGAAAATCCAATCATATGGTCAAGAAAAGAACTTCTCTTTCGCGTCTGTTAGCATAGTAAGCACAACAAAAATGTCTGAGGACACACGCACAGGCGTATATATATATATATATATATATATATATATATATATATATATATATATATATATATATATATATATATATATATATATATATATAGAGAGAGAGAGAGAGAGAGAGAGAGAGAGAGAGAGAAAGAGAGTGGGTTGTACAGGGGGGCAACGCACAATGATGAGTTAAAGAGTTGGGAGGAGACAAAAGGAAGAGGACTTTATAGTGCATTGAGATTTACGAGTGCTGGGAATGACAGGCCCTTCTGTTCTGCATGCCCCCACAATAACATAATGTGTGGTTTCCAGCCACCCACAATCAAACACCACTCTCTCTCTCTCTCTCTCTCTCACACACACACACACAAAAGGTTTCATTCTTTCCCCTTTGATTAGTCATGTTTCACCGGCCCTAACAAAATGTGCCCATTGAGCATTTCATGAATGTTAACGAAAAGCCACAAAGCCCATGGTACACTGCATTTCTCATTTTCCATTTTGGTATCATGGGCATGTCTTGAACTGGTTTAGGCTTGACTCAAATCAAAATTAACTGTATAGAGTAGGATCAATATACCATTGGACCTATTATGTAATATATATATATATATATATATATATATATATATATATATGTATGTATATGTATTTATGTGAGTGTGTGTGCATATATGAGAGCCAGGCTTGATTAGGGTTTCAAGTTCGTTGAGTCAAACTGACATTGTTCAAGGCCTAAGCTTGACATGTCAACAAACTGGTCGAATTAACAAAAGAACAAGCTTGATTGGAACATAAACGAAGCTTGAGCTTAGTTAAAAGATGAGTTAAGTTAAAAAAAGCAGGAGCTCCAACTCAGGTCAAGCTTGAGGTCAAATCAATAAAACTTTCTAGTTGATCTCAATAATCTATGTGATTTAACATGCAAGTTTCAAGAACGAGCTCAGCTCCCTGCAGGCATTCACACTGAAGAAATGTTCAACTGTTTCAAGAACCAAATGGGAGACAGAGAGGCTGGGGGATTAAGTGGCAAGCTTAGTAGATGCCAATGAGGTGCACCTCTTTAACCCAATATGTTCTGAAACCCTTGTTGTTTTGACAGAAATTGTACTTAGATAATTATCAAAACCTAGTGAGATCATCAAGAGGAATGCTCGAGAAAATCAGGCAATGCATTCAAGTGCAAAAACAAGGAAAGTGGGAGGGCCTGTGCGATGTATTTACAGTCTCTCTATCTCTATCTCTCTCTTTTGTTTGAATAGTAAAGCATTCTTTTCACCATTTTCTTTCATCTTTGAGAAAGCTGCAAAGGGGTCGAGGGACGCAAACAGCATTCACAGTGGTGGAACCTTTTATCGTCAAGTCATTGTCATCAAAACCTTTTCCCTCCCTTTCTCTCACCTCACAGTCACACCTTCTCTCTCTCTCTCTCTCTCTCTCTCTCTCTCTATATATATATATATATATATATATATATATATATATATATATATATATATATTTGTACCACACCATTTATTTCAAATTGTTGGATTAAGTGATTTAAAAGATCATCAAGATAAAACCTCATCTCATTCATATCACTTTCTTTTAATACATCATTCATGTGACCTACTGGTGGGGGGTGTATACTGCTGTCCATTAGGGCTCGACTCATAATAACCTTCAAAATAAAGGTCACACTAACTGCTAGGGGAGGGTTGCCCTCCGTTTGACGGGGAGTCCGCTCATCTAGGGTACCCTGGGCCATGTATATGTGGTAGGGGTTAGTCCTACACCAACTTGACAATGCAAAGCACAAAAAGGGAGAAGATCTATCACTCAAACTGCAAAATAATGAAAAGAATATCAACACCGGCAAAGAATTGCTGTCCGCAAACATTTTTTTTTTAATTAGCAAGATGGGTTAGGCAAGACCTCTACCAATAAAAACAATGTGATATCCACAATATGCACAAAGAGATATAAGGATATAGTGATCCTCGAAGAAAGAACTTCCCAGTGACTGCACAAAAACAAGGAACGCTGAGTGGCGGACGTTGAATTTCAAGGTGGGGGAAATAGATCATCAAACATATTCAACCGTGGGCTTCGCAGTATTAATTTTACCGTTTTTTCTTTAATGTTTTGATCGACTGTGGGATAAATGGCCCATCTCCGGCCAATGTAGAATAATCTGGTTGAAGTTACCAACATCATAATAGTGATTTGGGGTCGTTATAGGAACTTTTTAAGCACTTTGAAATGATTAGTTGCAGGATATCTATTTCCCGTCGAGCTCGATGATGGGCAAGCTCGTGTGCCAACAAAATGCTCGGTACGATGGAGCTCTAGTTCAAGCTTGATCAAGCTTCGTTCTTCAACATCAAGCTTGAGTTATGTTCGAACAACTTGAACTCGATCAGCTCATTAGGCTCGTTTTAACTCTGTGCAAGAAAGATCATTTTAATTAAGCTTGACTTAAGATCGAGGTTGACTGAGCTCTTGAATTAGCTCGAAGTTGAAAAGTTCTAATCTTGAAGTTTGATGTTTGTGAATCAGGTTTGTGGCATTTATTCTACAATTTTTTATAATACCAATCAATCACTAATATATAGCTGAATTTCTCGTATTTTAGACAGGGTCGTTGGTGCTTGCAATAGACTGTGCATGCTTGAATGAATGAAATAAACAATGTTTTGGTGTAATAATTCCTACCATTAACTTTAATAATGACAAGGTTAATGAAGATACGGGGAATGAAGAAAGTCCACAAGGAAAACACAGAAATTTATCAGGCCCTCTGTGCCAAGCAGACGAAATTTCCACGTCTAATTTGGGGTTTTCAAATAGAATGTCAAAAAAAAGATGGATTGCGGTATTAGGTGCATTATAATATTATCCGCCTATAAAGAGGCTACTCCTGTATGCATGAGGCGTAACTTCAGAAACAGTCGGAGAATTTTCTTGCTGTGCTGTGAAGTTTGAAGGACTTTAATAATAACGAAGGTTTAAAGAAAAAGTACTTGTTTTCTTGCAGATTAAATCCCAGGGATTCAAATTTGGCTCCACCAAACACATAAAAACGTATAACGCAGTTGAATTGCTGGAAAACTTAACAGGAGTTATCGATCCACTACTTTTGGCAATTCGACTTCAAAATACGTTCAGAACGTGACCTTACTATCAAATCCAAAGAGTTCTCTTGTGGGTGACGTAGGAAACTCATTCAGCAGGCAACCACCATGCTGCTCGTCAGCCCCTCTCTCTCACACACATATGCACGCGCACACACACACATAAAAGCCAGAGAGGGGAAGTCTTCGCTGAAGGGACGGGCGGGAGTAGCGTTGTCAAGCGTCAACGACGTCTGCACATTTTGCTTCCCGGGGAAACAGCTTAGACTGATTGCAAGCGAAAACTAGGACGTTCCATCGGCATTTAATGCACATTATGTAATAATTTATCCATTGATTACGTTATAACACGGCCTTTCTTGATATTAGGGACGCCTCTGCTGCTGCTTCTTTGGGTTACGAGTCTTCTCCCACCCTCTCTCTCTCTCTCTCTCTCATATTTCATCATGTAAGAGAGAGGAGAGGCATGGAACCCGCCGGGGCCTTGAAGCGACCCCACTCAGTGGTCGTCAGATTCTTCGGGAATAGAGCGAGGATGGTCGTCATGCATCACAGGCCCGGCCCCACCTCGTATGGGAACTCGAACGTTGCGGCCTTTGTCTTCTAGCACACACAAGTAGGGCCGTCGAGTGACAACGGCTTTGACATGAATGATTTTGGTGAATGGATCTCTTTGTATCTGAGCGGGACGATTGTCTAAGATTATAATAATTCATCGTATCTTAGATGGTTGATAGAAAATTAAACTCCACCCTAGTTCCTGAATAAGATTCATATATCTACAACCATGTGGATTTGGGACCAAACTTTGGAATGTATATATAGAACGTTGTTATTTTTTTTTTTTTTTGTTAGAAGACGAGGCTGAAGCCCAACACCCACACCCACACATGCACTTTTCAGGAGTCTCCCCACCAGCAGCAACGGTGCTAGAGTACCCTACCATTGAGGTAATGCTCCGGATGCATTCATCTTAAAGCTCACGAGCTTAACACCATACACTTAGAAATACAAGATATGAGTACAAGGAACAATAGCTCACCTCACTGACTAACGAGTTGAAGGTCATGAGTTAGATACCCGGTGTGTGCATCTGCCTTTCGGCCTGCACATTGTACCGAAAGAAATACATTCTGCATATAAGGATTCATCCTTCCAATTTCGAACCATCATCAGATCCAAACCATATGCTTTAAAAGTATAGTCTCATTTATGGTATGATTTATATTTTATTCATAAAGTTTCCCTTGAGGGTTTTGCTCTTATATATATAGCGATCTCAGGGTGATAGTGGGAGAATTGCATTCTAAAATGGGTCCATTACTTAACATGATAAAGGATTTAGCAAAGGTCTTTAGGGTTTTCATTTTTGTCATGGTAGGCTCCATGGAACTTGGTTCCAAGCCTGGCAATTGCAGTCTAAAATGGGTCCTTAACTGAAACGTTTTTCGTGTCGAGACAAGGTCCGGACTGTGGGCCCTCACGACCGACGACGGGAAAAGAAACATAGGGAAGGAACCTGCCGGGCCGAATGGGTGGGGACGTTTATGTTGGGCAAAGGGGAAAGGACTGAAGGGGGAGAGATTAGCAGAAGCCGCGGTTTCCCGCCAGCTGACGCCGCCAGTACGGTGACAGCCCGTCCCATCAGTCGTCCTTCTTCAGTCACATGATCACACTGCCAGTTACGTTCCCTTATTTTTCTTCTTTTCATTTTTTTCACTCATATAAAACGTCAACTAATATTTGATTTATTATGATTACCATTATTAACTGTGAAAGAAACTAGATTATGAACGTTTCAAAAGAGAAAGAAGATAAAAAACGTTAGTGTTGAGTTCAGCTTCAAAAGCAAACACAGTGAAAGTCGGTTTACACAGATCATAAAGCAAAGAGAAGAAAGGCAGGACAGAAATACATGGTTCAGTCAAGATACCTACACCATATGTTCTCCCCAAAATATGGGCTCATGCCCTCTACGACCAACACAGGCATCTAGTTTTCGTGTCCTACTCAGATCGTGCCTCACGAAGTCAAGCAACATTAACATTTAACAGTTAGAAACTGTAGTATGAGCATTCTGTCAATGTAATTAACCAGCATGACTTGATATAAGAGAAGGCTTGTTTTGATTTATTAATATGATAAGAATAAACCCTAAGCTCAATATGTAAGGAACGAGAGATAATGTGGTCAGCGGCAATCCTTCCGTTTGTTTGCATTCTATATTTTGATTCGAGTCACACTCCAATTCCCAAGATGCTCACGACATATACCTGGCTTGCTTTTTCGCTTTCTTTCTGTACTATTTCGAGAGTATATATTTCTCCATGATACCAGAGAACCTGCTCGTACATCACAGAAGCTCAGTGGGATGAATTTTGTTCAAAAAAATTAACGCCCAGTACTGCTAGCTCCGCAATCAAAGTTTTGAGAAAGAGAGAGATTTATGAAAAATGGGTATTGATTAGTACATTAAAAAGAATAAACTAAGCAATAGTATTCCGGTCTCGTAGTATAGAGTCATGTATGGAGATGTCGAAACATGAATAATCTAAGGGAAGAAAACGTCAAAGAGGTGACGCAACGCTTCCAAGCCCCACTGGACCGTCAAACAAACAAAAGCACACAACACTCCCTTTCCTCTCTCTCTCTCTCTCTCTCTCTCTCTCTCTCTTCCGGGGTCCCTCTGTTGTCAATCAAACAGCATTTCCTTCCTCGCCTTTCCCTCACCGTGCATTGTATGCAGAGAAGCCTGTGTGAGTGTATGTGTGTGTGCTGCCACTCACAAATCCTTCACTGTCTCACATTAAAGTGAAATGAAACAGTGAAAGATAGAGTTAGTGAGAGAACAGAGGCCTTGGATCTGTTAAAATTAACCCCACTGAACCACTTCACTTGGTGGTGCACGGTAAAAGATCTGCAGGCGTGATTGAATGAGAAGAGGGAGGGGGCCCAAAGTGAAAGGATACCGGCTTTAGCCGGTGAGCTTTTGGTAACGGAAAAAGTATAAGAAAACAATGAACTTTTCAATATTTTATACTAAACTAATGGCAACAAAATTTAACAAAACAACAAGAACATTATCATTATCTATACCCTCTGTTTCCCAATAATAAAATAATAGAGGAAGAGGGGAAGAGGTTATTATCAGTGTTTGTATCTTCTGTTGGGCTATTACTCAAGTCCACAAAGGGGAACAGGGGTTGTATTTTGTATGGATCCATCACCACCCTCAAATTGTTTCACCTTATCTTCTAAAAAACCAAGCCTTAATCTACCTCGCCGGAGATGAAGTCTTCACTCTGAAACCAGCTAGAACATGATGATTGTGGTCTGTTAAAGAGAAGAAAGAAACGATTGTGGGGATGGAATTCGAAGATCAGGAAGATCAGGAAGAGGAGATAAACTTGCCGGCGCAGGCGGGTTATGAATCACACGGAAACTCGTCGACTCCGGCGACAAGGATTAAGATGAGCGGCGGTGGTGATGCCGCCGGGAAGAAACTGGTGAGCCGGTACAAAGAGTGCTTGAAGAACCATGCAGTGAGCATCGGCGGCCATGCCGTCGACGGGTGTGGTGAGTTCATGCCGGCGAGAGAGGAGGGCACGCTGGATGCGCTCAAATGCGCGGCTTGCAACTGCCACCGGAACTTCCACCGGAAAGAAACGGACGGCGACTCGACCGTCGGCGGGTACCACCACACGTCTCAGTTCTCTCCTTACTATCGACCCCCGCCTCCGCCACCAACGTACCTCCAGGTGCCTCACAGGCCACCGTTAATGGCCTTGCCGTCGACTTCCGGCGGTAAGGATGACCAGGAAGATGTCTCCGGCGGGACGGCCAGTGGCGGAAGCGTCGCGAAGAAAAGGTTCAGGACCAAATTCACGCCGGACCAGAAGGACAAGATGCAAGCTTTTGCGGAGGGGCTTGGGTGGAGGATTCAGAAGCACGACGAGGTGGCCGTGCAGCAGTTTTGTATGGACACAGGCGTGAAGAGGCACGTATTAAAGGTGTGGATGCACAATAACAAGCACACTTTGGGTAAGAAATCGTGAATTTATTCTCCACGGCCAAGAAATGGCTTGTCGATCTTCCTTGCTTCTGGGGATGGAGAGACAAGATGATTTTAGGGGTGAGAGAGAGGGAGAGGGGTTGTTTAGGTGTTTAGGATGCTAGTTTTGAAGCCTTGGTATCGCCATTAAGTTGTCCCTACTGTTTATTTTCTTCGTTTCCACGTTAGTTATGATGATGATTGTGTTTTCAGAATCGGATTTTCTTCGCTACTGCCTTCTGTCAACTCTTCATTTCTCTCCTTTTGTCTATCTAGGTTTGTCATTCACACGCACAGACATTTCACTGCTTAATTGATGCGAAAGAAAAGGTCTCTCGTCTTACCGATGGTGCAGCTTGTTTTAGAAGGAACTAACAGCGGCATCTAGCTGCAAAATACCAAAATATCAGTCAAAAGTGGAAAGGGGTGTTCTGTGTGTGTATTGATGGTGCACCTTGTTTTAAGGAACTACCAGCTGGATCCAGGAGAGGGAAGTGTGAGCTGCTTTTACACAAAATGTGATGCAGTGAAAACTCTCCACTCGTTGAGTGTGTGTGCAGTCTTAAAACAGGCTGCCTGCAGCATTCACCGCTCCCAACTGGATTCCAAGCGTGCATATTTCTTAGCTCTTTGATCGCCCCTAGTTCCTTGAAAACTTTGGTGTGTGTGTGTGAGAGAGAGGGAGAGAGAGAGAGCGTTCTCCTCTTATGTCTTGGAGGGTTTTATATGAACTCTAGGTTAAAGAAAGGTAGGCTCGGAAGGGCGTGCGTAAGGTCCTTGGATGTAATGTCATGTATTAACTGTGTATCCTTGTCTGTAATACAAATGCTCTCCCGCTGCTTGATACAAACACACTCCACTCCATCTCTTATCTGTTTTGTGATCACACTCTTAAATAGTCATCAGGTGAAGTGTATGAAGTCCATGCAGTTATCTGTTTCTGCAGAAGTAGATCTGCCATTAATGTAGGTTACCGTCCACGCCTTGCTATCACTCCCGAGTGAGGAATAGTTACCGCGACCGCGGGACGACGACGTTGTGATTAAGATCGGACAGCTTGACCTCTGAGATCCTTTCACCCATGACTAAGACTCATGCAAAACATGCGTCGTGTTAATACCAGATATGCCTTTCAAGAATAAGTGCTAGTACCAGAGCATTCTGTGATCTCTCAAGTCATTTAATCCAAACCAGGGCGAGGACACAGTTACAAGAGCTTTCCTCTTTTTTTCTTTTTAATTATGGCGAGAAACCATTTTCGACGTAAACAGTATAACACTGTAGATAAATTCTCAAAAGGACTCCACATCCAATCCATCAACTGCGATGAATCGGTTTTGTATCTCAAAAATTGTTATTAAGGTCTACATCCTTTCAACTCTTTCGTTTCTTCTTGGAGTCAGAGCAGTTTGAGACAATTCATATTTACAGGGAGTTTGGCTTGCTTGCTGGACTGTGTATCTTCCTCAGAGAACTCCTTCTGGGGTCTCTATCCCCCAACATCATGCTCGGTTTCTTATCGGATCCGGACTATTTCTTCGCCGGAAAAGTACATTCTAGATTCTAGGGGCACGTGGTAGTCTGCTGGACAGAGTAACATTGCCTTGATGCAAGAATATTGTTTAGAACATGCTGTAAATTCCTTCATATGAAATGAAGCTGTTGTGCTCTTATCTACAAATGAAAAACTACGTGTGGTTACTCGTGGTCATTATACTTGGTGACAGAGCTTGCCCAAGTGCATGATTAACAGTTAGTGTCCGAACTCTGTATTAAGCTGAATCCGTCCCACTAATTGGGCGAACTATGCCGAATCAACTGAGCTTGATTCGTCTTATATGATGTTCAACCTCTGCTGATCAATTAATTATAGTTCTAACGTTCATATTATATAGTTTTCAACCTCTGTTAGTTAATTAATTATAGTTGTAATGTTTCTTTCGGAAACCTAAACGGATAGACCTGTCCAAAAAGTCAAACAATCATGAAAAGCACATGTTACATATTAAACCAAATTTTTATGTCAGAAAATAGTGACTTTATTTAAAACCCTTTAAAATTCAATCTGCATATCTAGAACAAGCTTGTAAATGGTGGATTCTAGGGGTTTCGAACATGGGGATCACATATATGCAATTATCTCCCTCTCTGGCTCTAGAGCACCGTTCATCATGACCTCAGTCTAACTCAGTCTATACTGCCCACGGTTTCTCTCTCTCTCTCTCTCTCTCTCTCTCTGGGCCTTTGGAGGAGGAGAAAAAGGAAGAGGAATAATGATCATGATGAGGGAGTACACCTTTGCTACTTCCAGAGGTCACCCCTCATCACGGGATGTCATGCATTAATGGAAACGAAACCGTCTTTCCGGTTGTTACGAACGTTAAAACTTCAGAAAGTAAAAGAGAAGCGTGGAGAGGGCTCGTTTCAATATGATGATTCTTGAAAAACTTTAACGAAGGACCCATCCGATCTCGACAATCAACTTTCTGAAACCAAAGATGCAGATATTTCATATAAGGTACCATAAAGCATTGTATTGATTCTTTTAGCACAATCGTTGTGTTGATTTAAAACATAGACACACGTACACTCAAAACCCACCACACACGCGCAGAGTTCATCCTCTGGGGTTTGGTAGAAAGTGGAAAGACTTCCTCATGGTGAAAAAGGGTGAACATGAACACCTAAAGAAGGGTAGGCCCAAACCAGAAGTTTCAATTCAACAGACTAGACAAGATCGTCACTCTCCTGTCATGTGCTTGCCCCCTTTCATGCAATCAATTGTTGTCTTTTATCACCAGCGTATTCCTGTAAACAGAAAACCCTCACTATCTTAAAAGCGTCCAAATGAAAGAGAAAAACAGCATAACGGTAACAGATAGAAAGGATCCGTAGGAATCCCACCTTTTGTTTTTCTTCCTCAGCCTGACCCCCACTGCAACAAATAAAACCATATATGCTTTTGGGAACAGCACATTTCTGAACTCTGTTGTTGGTCACATTACAATTCAATGGAGGCACAGTTTCCTACAAATGATGCAAGGCCAACATGCCCAACTGTTAAGCGCGGCGACAAGACCCACAAGTCCGGTGAGATTAACATCAGGTCCACCCGTCCGACAGAAAGCTGCCAAAGATATCCTTACCTTGAATATAGCAAGTCAAGAGTATAACTCTAAAATTGGAAAAGAAAAACTTAGTTATAAAAATAAGGATAATATGCGAGTGCTTGGCCTAGCTTTTGCTGTTTCTTACTAAAGAAACACCAACCCGTTTATCTTCTGCGGCTAATTTATTTTGATGTCATGTAAGGCCACCATCAACAGTTTCATCTATTCTGACTTTTGCTTTGAACCGAAATTTCACTGTTGGGCTGACTGGACAGAGGAGACATTAGAGTGTTTCCCTCTTTCTCACTAAAAGACCAATAGAAGATTATGATTTGTTTATTTAAGCACAAAACTCTTGAATAGCGAATAATATCAAAGTGACAGTACAGAGAAAACAAGCTTATCCAGACATTCCACTAGAACAGTCTACACACTGTCATGCGATTTCCAGCACAAATTCCATAGAAGAATCAAAAGCTTAATAAGATTGCACTTACTAAACAAATGAAACCCTTCAAATGAACTCAGGTACATACATAATTGCAACCAATCTTCACCGTCAGTTCAAGAGAACTCAATTCGTATTTCTGGAGACTGCACAGATCATTAACCAATAGCTGGCTGTGGCTCGTATTCCATATTGATTATGCTATCTGAGAACGGTTTGCTGCAAGAGCATTCTCTAGTGCTTTAACAGCACTTTCATAAGTCACAAAGCCCATGAACCGAAATTCATCGTTGTCATGCCACCTATATATACCTGCAGGATCCACTTTGGTTGCCGAATCATTGACAATTTTAGCCGATGCAGCAAAATTACCACCTATTTTCAAAATAGATGCGTCAGAATGCCTATAAGCAGTATTGCCAACAACAAATACATGAATGACCGACATTTTAACATGCGGTTTAATTGAAGCTGGCTGGTGAAATTTCAGGCTGGTTCATTTCCCAATCTGCTGAAGATTATTAAGGTAATGAATTCAAGTCTACCACTCACAAGTCACAAATGTAGTTAAAAGGCCATATACTGTACTATCCGAACCATTATAAAAAGAAACATGGAAAGGGTGAGTTCTTGGAGAATTAAACCCTACTAAGCAAAGTTCTAAACAAGGAAAGTTGCAACTTCTAACAACTAAGTAGTTAGGAAATATGTCAGAAAAGTGTATGCCGTCTGTCAAAATCAAGCAAAGAATAGATACCATTAGATGGTAGATTTGCACGAAACTGCAGTTAAAATCAAACTTGGGCCCAATGTAATTGAAATACCATTTTCCTATCTTCATCCTTTTTCCTCCAATAAAGGTGGACACATTCACAGTCACTGATTACATACATTTTGATTTTCAAACGATGGCAGCATTTTATAACTGATAGTCTCATAATGACTTGGAATCAGATTTATGTTTATGATGAATTTCATACTTCTCGCTTTAATAATGTTTAGCTTACATACTGAAATATATTCCAAATGCACTGAGTACAGACAAATAAACAAACATATAACATCAAAGATCCTGAAAGTGACAGCAAAAGGACAAGTCAATAGAGTAAACCAGTGATTATCATATGTATCACACATGTGTCGTATCACTGAGAAAAAGGAAACGATACAGCCCTATATAGATACAGAAGGGAGAACCATAAGGTACGCAGTGTATCATATCATAATGTACGACTCTCTCCTCACATTTTTGTATGTGGAGAGGAGGTTTTGCTTCTTTTTGCAAAAATAACGCTGGATTACAAGAACTAGCTGTGTTTTTTACTTTATACGGACGATTTCATTACGTGTATTCTCATTTTTCAGGAATAAATCATTCATTCTAATCCATAATTTAACCATTTCGTTTTTTCAGTTGTCTTTGTTAGATTTCTTATTCCTCCTAATCTATTTTCAAGCATTTTTGTTAATTTTTTTTATTTTGAGTTATATTTGTGAAGAAAGATGTCGGGTGTTGGGAAGAGTCAGTGACAGTATGTTCTAGTAATTCTACACGGCAATGGTGCAAGCTGGTTTGAGGGAGACTAAAGGTGAAGTATGATTTTTGTCATAGTGCCGTAAGTGGTGGCATATCCTGACTGAAACATCATTTTGTGAGAACTTCTTGCATGGGTAAAATTAGAAGAGTTCTTGCATCTGTTTAATGACAATTTTAGAATGTGATCAAGTGATACAAACCATGATTGAGAGGAGACAAGAGAGATTAGAAGAGGATGAAATGTGGGAAGAAGGCGATGAGTATACTATTCTCAGTGGGGCCAGAAGCTTGTAATTTTGATGGAAATAGAGGGAAAAGGATTATGGAAGAGGGAATGAACCACAAAAGAAGTAAAGGCGCATTAGAAAGAATCTCTAGAGGTAGTAGACGAGCTATGCCTTCTGGAATTCGTTCTTTTTTCCCAACTACAACCACTCCTGATTCTCAACCTAGGATTCATGCTCCTATGACTCCAGAACATTTGATTGAGCAGACATATCCTTCAATAGCTAGATGGTTTTAGAATGTTGCAATTCCATTCAATGCTTCATATTCCTTCCATTTTCATGCAATGATAGATGCCATTGCAAATATTGGCCACGGATATAAGATGCCCAGTTATCATAGATTAATATGCAAATTGTTAGATAGGACAGTTGAAGAAGTGCTGGAGTATTGTGCTGGTGTAAGGGAGTTTTTAAGGGAAGAAACTGGTTGGCCTGGGAAAGTGAAAATCGCATAATAAATCCAGTAGTCAGAAGTAGCTTGTGTCACTATGTCCTAGTTGACCCTGAACCCAATTCCAGATCTAATTACGGCCGACCATGGTCATGCATAAGAAGAAGATAATTAGGACAAAAAGCCACAGATTTTAGAAGATTTTTCAATTAATTGGTATTCCTAATTTCCTAGTATGTCCAAGCTTGATATTTTCATGGCCCACTTAGCTAATTATGGAAGCACGAATGTTGCACACCCATTCAAACAAATGCAGGTGTGCGAGTATGCTACATGTATTAAATAGTAATGAAGAAGAACTGGGCCTTCGGTTGATTGGGCTGCTCAAAAAGTCCAATGCTTATTTTTTAAGGTTAGTCTTAGATCTACCACATATATCACAAAAAACTTCAAGTTTTAGATGCTTAAACTCTTTGGCCTAGCATGTTAAGTGTTTACAGAATCTTCTTCTGCCTGAAGAAAGAAGGGACACATTTGGGTGGCTGATAATACTATTTGATGACCGAACAGTAAAGATTAAGAGATCCAACCATCTACCGGTTAACACAAATGATATCACGGTTGGCTGCAACTTTCCATTCCCACACAATTGGTTGACCTCGGAGGAGAGAAACAAGAAGGATCTCCAATGGAAAGATGAAGACCACATTGGCATAAAGTAATGAAAAAGATATTCAGAGTTTGACCACTCTAAAGTAGCTGGTTCAACTTCCCTCCGGTAGGTTCCCACAGGGTGGATTTATGCTTTACTAACTAATGTTTAATTACTCATGCAAAATCATGTCATTATGTATTCGTGACTCTCCTGGTCTGTGTTTGAGATACAATCATTATGTCTAGGAGCGCAATCGGTTTTGACTAGGCACCTGTTCAAATACAATACATACGACTATACAAAGAAGAAAAGTTTTTCTACTTACTGCACCTTTTTAAATGTGATACAAAAAGTGGTCAAATATTTCATCCTTGAAGGTAGATTTCCTATGATTATGATCCATGGCCGCATCACTCATAAGATACACAGACCACACTTATGAATTTACGATGCAAGACCCACAAAAAGGAAGAACATATAAATCCACGTTGAAAGAACTAACCCTTGTTCTAAGGCATCGCCACTATTTCTTTACATTTTTGCAGTCTAGATGATCCAAAATTTCTACTCACGACATCCCAGCAAGCCAAAATGACATAAGAAACTGAAACGATATTCATGTGAGGTTGTTAGTGAACTCACTGAATTGGACACCAGGTGCTCAACCAGCGAACCATTTTAAAGATTGACATAGTCTCCATATCAAGCCAAGGCAGATGAATATGTAAAGTGAATAGTGAATACTAGATTTTCCTTTCCCAATCGATCGCAAAATCAAATATAGGTGAAACACGCTACATGGTTATAGTGAAACACGCTACATAGTTAGTTGTTAACTCACAATAAGCTAGTATTGTTAGTGTCGTCTTCTACCTCTTTTAATACTTTCCAAATTTAGTTTTTCATACCTTTTTACATGTTCTTCTTTTGATATTCTTTCTATATATCTAAACCATCTTAAACGATAATCTCTCATTTGGTACCACTCTTAATTTGTTTCTAATAACCTCATTATGTGTACGGTCTTTTCTTTTATGACGAGTCATGCATGGACAAAATTTAAGCCATGGACTGATATCGGTAGGAGTTTCATAAGTCACAAATTTGAGGGAACAATAACAAGCAACAAGAACAAGAAAGAAAAAAGAAACGCATCAGGAATAGGAAGACTCACGATGCTGCTAGACGTTTCCAGTAAGATCTTCAGCCTTCTCTGTAGCCTCGTTGACCTTCTTCCCCATTGTTCAAGCACATCACGGACGGTATTCAACGTATCTATACAAAATCAATCAAACAAAATACTAAAAATCAGAAGTGATGATAAAAATCACCAAAAACAATCCAAGGAGAAGGAATTCCACACGATAAATTCGGAGACAAGAAGCAAACGGAAGGCACTCACTCTTTCTGTTGCCAGGAGGGGAAGCAGAAACATAAGGGTTTTGAGAAGGGAATTATCGCCAGATCTCCTTCTCGAGAGGCTTCGGTCGTCTGCTGGGAACTCCACGAAACAGATTTGTTAGACGTCGTGGAAAACGGTGGCGCTCCATCAGAAGTGGATCTTACGGAGCACACATGACGAAGGAGCCCCAGTTTCTTTCACCACCGGCGCCGTCTCGTTCTGTGGCGATAGGAGGAGGGACTGGGACGTCAACGTCCTTGGGTTCGATGGTAGGGTAAGAAGCGTAGTTGCGGCTGGCGCCACCTCTCTCTCTAGCCACGTTAATCGTCTGCAAGTATCGATCTTCTTCCTTCATCACACAGTCCGGAAGCTCCCGCACCCACCAACACAAAGGCAGACGAATTTGGTGACGCGCGAAAAGGAACGGATTGGTGGGTCAAGTGTGTTTGAATGCATGGACATATCTGGATTATGGGGACATCAGAGTCGAATACAACGATAACTTGGACTCTTTTCTAATCTTTGGCTTAGTGCATTTAGGCGTGTGTTAGCCGGACCAAACTGGGGATTTCGTCTGGTTCCTTTACCTTGTGGTTTGATTTGGTTTAGAGTTGGACTTGGATGGTTCGAGCCAATCATTGAAATCAAACTAGACCCAAAAATGGCGAGGATCGATAATTTGGAGTGCGCATTAAGTAAGTATGAAGTATGGATGCTTGAGTTGTATTATAACTTAGAAGTTGATTGTTTATTATATATTGCAAAGTTATGCATTAGAAGGATAAATTTAATGAACCATGGTTTTGAACCCAAACAGGAAAGATATAGCTTGATTTGGTTCAATTTTACGCATTATAGTGGTTTAATTTAGTTCTCCAAAAAGTAAGAACCCATTATATTGGTTTTCTTCAAGATTGAGCTTGAAAGTGAACTAAACCAGACCATAGACACCCTTATAAAGAATACCAACTCGGAGGGTAGTTGATTAATTATTTGGATCACCTACATTTTATTTGATTTTATATTTGCCATGAAAATGGAGGACCCAGAAAATATGATAGGGTGGTGGGTGGGATCACTTCGGGTTCGTAGGCTGACCAGGATCCAACCCAATTTACTGTTTGGGTCCACTTTGAAGACCAGGACACACCATGAGTCAAGTCTGGGTCGACCTGGGACTACAACCCCATACATGAATAATTTATTTATCATGGAACATATATGTATATAGTTACATATATTATATACACCTATAGGTTAAGTATATAACTATTTGTAAATATAACACACTTAGTACACACATATATATAATGTACAACACATGTTTATAAGTATTAGTATGTAAAATATAGTAATAGATACACTTCGGGTTGGGTCTGGTCAACCCGAACCTGCCCCCAATTTTGTTCTTGTCATTTTGTCAGACCTGAACCTGAACAGTGGTACCAAAACCCTGACCTGAACATGTATTTTCTGAATCGTGTTAGCGTCAGGTTGTTGTGTTGGGTCTAAAACCGCCATCCTAGGGTGGCATTATCATCTGAAAGTCAAAACCAGTCATGAGCTCTGTTCTTTTGCTTTATGTGGAGCAAACATAGACAGTTAAAACATGTTGCCTATAAACCACCGCTTTAAACGTGAATTATATATATAGGGAGTAGTAGCTACATTATATTTAAATTGTATGATCTTATTAAAACATTTTTATTGATTTTTGAAATCAATGGTGCATTAAATGTAAATTACAAAAGTATAAGAGGACTTTAACTCAAATCTTTACTGTTGATTTCAAAAATTGAATGGTAGAGATTGTTTATACAAGATTATGTACAGAAAGATATTATATATATCGACATGTTTTTCAACTGATCTCTTTTAGTTGTTACGTAATTAGAATGGTAGACAGAAAGTTCTAACGTATGCAATATTGTGAGGATGCATGGTCGATGCTCGGAATCAGGTGATCTGAGGAAGCATGATCTAGCACTTCATACATGTCGCCTTGGTCGTCCTGGTGAAATGTTCGGTGTAAGACAACATAAATGACAAGAGGGTTGACGGATTCCATACCAGACAGCCCCCAAGTATGGAACTCATGACCTCCTTCCATGAAGCCCCTCAAAATACATCTTAACCATATATATACATTCGGGAATCACATTTTTTTTATTTGATTGCCAAAAGGTTCACAGGGTTGACGGATTCCATACCAGCCAGCCCCCAAGTATGGAACTCATGACCTCCTTCCATGAAGCCCCTCAAAATACATCTGAACCATATATATACATTTAGGAATCACTTTTTTTTTATTTGATTGCCAAAAGGTTCACCAGACCGGGTACCAGCCAGTCCTATGTATGGAACTCGAAACCTTATTCCATGTAGGTTTCTGAGTCTGAACCCTCAGCCAGGAGAGCCTTGGCTCCTCGTGCCAACAGTGTAAAGGTTCTACTGTTCTTCCTTATCATGCCGGATTTTGAGAAAGACGAGGGATTTCAAGGTGTAAACACGCAATTAAGCCTGTAAAGCACTGTGTTCTAGTTCTTTATCTCGCTGTCTCTCTCTCCTTTGTGCATGTAAAAGGTAAGGTCGAGGACTCTGAAACTAGCACAACGAGCAATAACTCACCTTGCTAGTGGTTTGACTCGCAAGATGAAGGTCGTGACCTCAATACCCAGGGCGTGCATCTGGCTTCGAGCTCCCCACCAAACCAAAAAGAACAAGTCTCTGAAACTCCTTTTAGGGAAAGGACAGAGAACCTCTGCATGTAATTTTTACATATTGGAGCTCATTTTGATATATCTTGCGTGTATAAATTTTTCCACGAGGGGCTTGTAACTCTTAACGAAAGATTTTGTACACCTAAAGGCGCTATCCAAGGAGTCACCTTCGTCACACCAAGCCTTTTTTTGAAGAGCAAATGTAATAGAATTATGCATATGGATTACTATAGCAGCTGTACACTTCAAAACCATTAGGTTCCGACTTACTCAGGGTAGAGGAAAAGAGAAGCCTTAGATTACAACTGACACACAAACAAGAAAATTTAAGTACTAAATCGAATCAAATCATCTTATTGCATTCAAAACCTGGCCCGATGTGGGATCAATCAACAACCTGTAATGAGAATCCCAAGTTTATCATCTCCAATCCTAGCTTGGACATGCATGCACATTATACAGTAAGAGTTATAAGCATCATTGATACTCATGAATTTCATCAACAAAAGAAAGGAATGTTGACATCAATACAACGAGATTTTAGCTTTAACTTATGGAGCCAACAGATCGATGCGCCACACCTGTTTTCCATCGACATCTCTCAGAGAATAACGTAACCTGTCAAGAAGGATTTGAAGCAATGACCATGATGACCAATAATGCAGCTTGGGGGATGACAAGGTGCCGTAGTTTCAAAACTATGACCCAACTCGGAGCTTATTGCTTAGCATTCACACTGGGAAGTAAAGACCTAATTTCTTCTATAATACTAAAATAACTTCATTCTTCTGATTAAGACCTCTCATAAAAACTGGTGCTTCTAATAGATAGGGTTCCAATAGAAACACCATCATGAATCAAAACAATACCATCTTATTTTCTTACTGGTGAAAGACATTTATTCTGCATTGAATGCACTACGTTCCTAAAGTAGAAACTGGTTGAATGCTCAAACATTCGATAGATGCATGAATACTTAATAATTGAGAAAAAAAAGCCAGGTGTAGACTTTCTGTATATATCAAAACTCACCTATCGTGCAGGAGAGATTGTTGCCCTTGCCAAAACACAATCATGGTTGGCCTTAAACGGTAATCTCCCCAATGCTTTGGTTTAGTAATCAAGCTCCTACAAATTTAACATTAAAGTAAATTTCATCTTCCATAACATAAGAGAAACGCTTGCGCACATCAACAAAATTCAAAAGAATTTTGGCTCCATCAAATAAGATCTCTTTCAGGAATACCATTAATGCTGAGAGCAAAAGCCTGAAAAGCACACTTGGAGAACACAAGATAACTACCTATAATATTCTGCTTCCTGAAACTTATATTGTAGATTGAATGATTTTACATTCTGTGACATCATTCATCAAAGTCTTGTAACAGATTTTCAATTTGCTGAATTCGTGCACTGTTTGCATCAATCAACAGCAGACCAGCAGCTCAGGCTGCAGCATACTAGGTTCCAACACATTGAATTTTGATAGGCAACACATAGAAATGGAGGAAGGGATACCTTTATTTTGTTTGGAAGATAAAATAATTTAATATGAACAAACCAAATTCTTTCAATTTAAAATAAAGATGATAGTTCCGCCACTTCAGGCAATCCCAACCAATGTGGAGGCAGTAATCCTGTACTATATACTTGCTCTAAGTGCACAGTCAAAGCCACATTAAGAAAATTTTCGGAATCTGCAAGTATGCATTTTAAGGTCTTGAAACTTTAATTATGTTGTAGAAGGCCTTGAAAAGTTCACGATAAGCCAAAGGCAATTCAAATGGCCATCCAAGAGTGAAAAGCAGGAATCAAAAGTCAACAAAATCATGTAGAAATTTTGTATGCAATTTCTGGATCACTGCATACAATGTTTTTAATACTTCTGAAGATTTAGCCAACTGTTCGAAGAAAATCTTGCTTTATTAATGAACAGAAGACTGAAAATGCATACATCCATCTAGACACTAATCAACAGATCACATTGCCCCTCCCTTAAGGTAAACCCGCCATGATGATTCATTTCCTTTATTGAATGCCAAAGTAGATAATTAAGTTTATATAGAAGAAGGCCATGTAATCCCAATTCCCAAGTGTACAACACAAAACTCAGTTAACCAACAGGCATTTACATAAATACAACTATGCAGAACCTAAGACTAATATATCCAACTGAAACTTACGCGTTAGAAAACCTGGATTCCAACTCTTCATACTCTTAGTGCAGTACTTCCCTTCCAGGAATCACAGAGCTCTGAGTTCACATTTCAAATTCAATATCCAGCCTATTGTGGAAGACAGGAACATTAAAAGAAAATAATGCAGGGACTAACAGACACCTGCTTGCTCACAATAGCTCCCATCTGACTTCCTCTTGGGCGACTGTGGAAGTACTTTTCAGATTCATCCTCGGGAACTTTTTGAACTGGTCCTTCCACTCATACCTGACAAAGATGTAAAATGACAGAAGGTCAAAGATAATTGATGAGAGACAAATCCACCCACCACTATTTCATTCTTAGATTCGTGTGACAATAACCAATATATGTGCAAACATGTTAAGCTTGAAGAAAATTAATGTAGCACCTCCATTATTGGCTAAAATGGTGATCTTAAAAACGATGAAAGGCAATGACCTGGCGATTGAGACCATCCCAGTGAAAAAGAAGGCAAGCATGTGGATTTTCTGATATTTCAATAGACTTTCTACTCTCATAAATAGAGTACCTGCCCATTGAGAACAAAAATTAAAAAAACAAGCATAAGTGGAAGACAGATTCAGGTTCATCCGACCACTAAATGAAGACATGCACAACATTTGACTTGACAACAATTTAACCTTCTATGCCAGCAAAAGTTAGCGCTGATGACCATAATAGAGATATCTGGCAACTCAAACTTTGTCACAGCAACAGTGTCTTACCAAACAAAACCGTTTTTGTCAAACCCTTTTAATAGCACCATCCTTGAAGAGCTGAAGATAATGATCACTAAAGACTGTAAATAAGCTATCATGGAACAGAGGCAATATCTACAAAAGTGCATCAAAATGCACATCATAAATCATCTGAGATGTACAAGAATCGAAACAAAGTGTAATTTATTGTCTGGAAAACTAAATTCTCTAATGCGACAGATAAAGCGACACACAATTAGCAAGAAACGACTCAGTTTGAAAGTTTACGGTTTACCATTCTTGTCTGCAGTTGATAATGCCATGCCATGGCAGTTGATAATGCCATGGCATTTGGTTCCCATTTGAGGAACTGAAATTACAAATGAAAAATAAAAATTTAGTTTAAATAAATTCAAGAAAAGGGAAGAAATCTCAACACCGTGGGCATATACCTGGCTTATTGGATCATCATCTACTTGATCCTCCACCAAAACAGGAGAGATGTAATTTTCTCTCAAAGATGAAACATCTATAACAGGAGGTTTTCCAATCCGAACACACAAAGAAGTACCAGGATTCTGCAGAAGATTGATCTTGTACTCTTGTATAATTGACGGTGGGACAAATCTATCACCAAGAAAGTGGTGGGAACCAGAATTTTTTTTTACACAAAGCTTTGGGGCTGTCAAAGAAACCTTGCAAACATAAATTACACTAATGAAAATCCAAAGACTGCTTAACTAAATGAAGATATTTGCTCCCATAAAACATTGATTAATAAATGACCAATTAAATAGTACACCAACACACACCAGCATATCTGGTTTTATTCCACTTCCATCAGCATCTCCTTCCTCAAAATGCCACCCTGAACGTATATGTCTATGGACACAAGTGCAGGCATATGCAGATCATGATCCAAATTTTGCAAATCAACCAGCCTCTGAATGACTTTATCAAAGGGGGGCTAGGTGTACCTACAGTCCCAATAGACATATTGAACCAATCAAAACTAAGTAGAGGCAAGGGGAAGCAAGAAAACCCACTGCAAAAATTAGAAAAATATATCTACCCCTATACACCCAAAAACATTCTTAAGACTCTCAAAGAGCATGAACCCGCTTAAAGAAAAAGAGAACCCTATGTGGGAGGAGAACCGCTTTGAATTGCCCCTTCAAACTTTGGTGCCAAATATATGGATCAAGTAATGGAGAAGGCAAGGAAGCTTATAGAACACATACAAAATAATAGAACAGAACCGAATGAGCTCGTTTCCGATACACCACTTTGTTCCAACACATGCACTATAGCTTCAAAATAGCTAGTTATGAATTCAAATTCTTATGACCTCAGGTTTCTGTGCACCTCAAGACAACGTTCTCCTTGGCTGGCAGGAACGCGAATGAAGGTCATGGGTGCTCAAAGGCATCTTATATGGACACGTCGACATGTACATAAGATGTATAAGTTAGAGAAAGATTAACTCAAGATAACTGGATGTGCACATTTTCATAACAAATCTGCAACAAATGCCAAAATCTATCCTGGACATTGGCGAGCTGATGTTAGTTTCATCAGACAATCTGGAGCATCATATAAAAAATGAATGTCATTTTCACCCAAACCTTTTCCGGGGCTTCCAACCAACATTAATACAAATCAGGATTTCAAATATTCAGTAGCTTCCTCTATTTTTTAACTTAATGATTAACATCCGCTCCATTACTAACTTCAAAATTTTAATTAAACTGCTCCTACTTTTTCCCGAACAGACTAGGTATCCTATATTCCTTTGACAATTTGATAACCAAGGTTGCCGAAGCCGTCTCATGTTCGGTTGTTTTTGCAGCGGAAGCCATCTATCTCCTTTGGTTTCTTTTTTTCCTATTTGTTGTTGCTTTAGTGTATATGGTTGGTGTAATATAATAAGAAAAGAGAGAGTGCACAGGGTTTTCTCACAAGACTCGATATGTCACTTTTTTTTTTTACAAATTTATGTATTTATATATGGCTTTTCGTCTTTCAAGTTTACCGTTTTGGGTTTTCCTTTTCAACAATCATATTCGCCTTTATCCGTTTGTAAAACACAAAATTAGTTTGAAAGATGATTAGTTTTTAAACATACGAACTCATCAAATCCAAGAAGAGGCCTTCTTCGCACATTTGATGGTCGTTAGTAATAGGCATTATCCAAGAGAATGGTAAGAAGTTAATCTACCTTGGAACGAGAATAAAAAAATTGCGTCCAATATGATGTCAAAGTTTTTAGATAAGTCTGCAGGTACGAAGAGAATGGACAACTATTCCAACTGCACAAATATACGTAGTTTTATTTCGATTGGCACGTTTTCATCACCTTGTCTGAATCAAGTGATCTGAGAGATGATGATCTAGCATGAAGCACTTTTTCATGTCGTCGTCGTGAATCTCTTGATCGCATTATGTGAAATCCACGGGCTTACACATGAATGACACGCATCTTCGTCCGAGACCACCCATATAAACTGATTCAATCCACACAACACACCAAACCTGATCGATAATTTATTGCTGGACAGGACAGCATCGTTTAGACCATGACTGATGGGATGCGTATTTGGATCGGATAATTTATTGCTGGACCTAGATATGGTCGGTTTTGGTGCTCCCGGTTCAAAACTGCTCATTCTTAGTTTACTCCCAAACTGCTAAACACCATAAAAATATATTTAAAAGTTGAAATTCAAAAAATAATAATAAAATGTCCGTAACTATGATTTTGGATGGCCGGTTTTGGTTTCGGGTGTCAATACGGTTTAGTTCTAGCTGAAACTGCCTCTCTTTTCGGTCGGCCATGTCTCTCTACTTGGGGAACTATTGCCGACGGCAATAGCCTACGGTAGAAATCAAGGATACAAATTTCGCTTTGGAAATTTAATGTAGGGTAAAGAAGAGTACATGTTTTAAATATTATTATTAACCTCTGGTTAGAGAGATCCCCGTCTAAAGTGCATGCCCTCCGAATTATTGACCTTCAACTTAAAGTTTTTTTCAATTTGTTAATCCTTGTTTCTGTTTTTGAATCTTACATTGAAAAACTTCGGATAAGTACGGATTTGAGCAATTTTCAATTTAATCTCTATGATTTAAAACTGTTTCTACTTTATGGTTTGCACCGTCTACTAAGATAGTTGAAGCACATTAGTGGTGACAACTAAAGATAAGGTGGAAGATGGATTCACATCTCCAAGGTGATGTGGTTGCTTACTCTGCAGTCATATTATTATTAAATAATAAATTAAAATTTAATATAATCTTTAATACTATTAAATTTATCATATACCAATTAGTAATATTAAATGTTTTATTAATATATAGGTTGATGTGGTAATGTAGTAGGTGACATAGTAATTGATATGCTACATCAGATTAAGATTAACGGTATTAAGCATTTTAACAATTTAACAAATAATGAAAACCCACAATATAGCCTAGAGACTTTTTTCATCAAAATAAAAATGATCATATTACTAAGTACTTTTTGTAAGGTTTTCCCTTAATAGATCATACTCCACTTAACAAAGAAGAAGGGCATGCAAAATGTTAGCTCATGTGGGCAGGGCTCTCTGAGTCCCATGTCACAAGTGCTGAGTTCGACTCCGGGGAAGTGCATGGATGTGTGTGTTTGTTGTTAGGCTTCGGCTTCTAATCGTAGAAAAATAACAAAAAAATAAAATAAGAAAGACTTAGGCTTTAGTTTTGGCATCCGCATGCAAATTTCACTTAGAACCCAATTAATCTCATATTATGATTGGTCAGGTCCATTATTTGAAACCCTTCCCATCCCTACTGGGGAGGATGAAGTCAGATGCACGACCTGGCTATAGAACTCATGACCTTCAACTTATGAGTGGACCCCCTAGCGAGGTGAGCTATTGCTCCTTTTGCATCCAATTCCTACTGAATCCTTCCTACACGAAAGCAAGAAAAGTTTTGACTCCACCAAAAAGAGAGGAATTCTTTAAGAGCTTCTGCATAAAATAACAAGTTATAGGTTGATACAGCTACCAACCTTTTCTTCATATTAAAAATGGAGAAAAATATCTTTAACATTAATGCCAGCTTTTTACTAACAAATGGAAAATAATTTAATGTATCTGTAAATTAAATATGAAAGGTGACAACGGGTACATATCAATATCCACAGATGAACATTTCTTAGCAGTTCAGAGACCGTCGATGAAACTGAGCACCGTGCTTTGTGACTCTTCATCTGCATCAAGAAATTCAGATTTAAAAAACAGAATTAATAAAATAAAAGATTAATATTTTTCTTTACATAAATATACAATTAATTCCCTTGTTGTCCACTATCAAATTAATTCCTGCTTATGGGTATTGGCAAAAGCATTCCTACGTTTCATTTCACTAGAGGTCCAAGTGAACCGAGCAGCTCAAGAGATACTCTAGCTCAGCTCGAGAAAAGGTCGAACTTGACTCGACCTTTTTCTAACTCGGAGCCCAGCTAGAGTTGCTCACAAGCTGAGCTCAAGCTTGACAGTACTTGGATCTAGCACCTCGCAAGCCTAACCGAGCCTTACAGTTTTTAAATATAAGAATTATCTATATTAAAAGTTAGTAGAATAAGTATCATAAACCTGACTAACGATCACTAACTTCAAGACCCCGAGTTCGATCTTGGGCAGACCTTAATCAAGTCAATCTTGATCGCACCAAGCTCAAACGAGCTTAAAGAGCTGAATCTGAGTTGTTCAAACATAACATGAGCCCGAGCTTGAGCCAGAAGAATGAAGCTTGATAGAGCTCAACCAAGCATTTCTCGATGATCGAGTCAGTCTCACCTATGCTCGAGCTCAACTCGGCTTGGTTACACCCTACGTTTCACTTATGGTAGAAAATAGTCCGTCTTAGAAAGCCATAGACTGCATCGACAATAAGTGGTGAACTTACATGAAAGTGAATGTTGAAAAAGCAAGTGTACAAAGCTTATGACATCATCTTGAGCTATAATATAGAGCACACTGTTTAACCGTCGGCTATTTACCACCTTGAAACCCCTCCATAGAATGGGTGGACCATATGAACGTGGGCTATAATACAAAACCATAAAGTTACAACCATAAGATGTTCACCCCACCCTAAGAATTTTTTTAACTCTGCCATGATCAAAGTTTTCATAAATCATATTAATCTTTACATCATGTAAATGACTTAAGACTTTAGCAAGTATATATGATCGCTTTGTTTATTAAATAACTACTGTAAACAGATATGTCGGAATATCAATAATAGAGTGGCTTAAAACCAACTAAAGAGAAAAGAAGAGAAAGCAGAAGAAGAAAAGCTTTACGGAATACGAACCGAGACGAGGAACAGTGTGACCGGCAGGGTGGCGAACGACCATCGGGTTTATATAAGATCCAAGCAAAACCTCCCCATGCGGTTTTAGGAAGTCGTTCTCCCCTGAAACAACACACAAAGAACACTGGCTTCAATTCTATTAGGAAGGAAAGATTAATTCCTTCAATCTGTAGAATGGACGAATTAGTTTGTCCATTTTGATGGTTTTCTTCCTTACAATCAATGAAGACAATTAAATAATGGAGTAGGTAAGTCATAAATATCGATCATGATGTGGCTCTTAAAGAAGCATAGCACGCATTGAACGTGTTCCAGAGTGCATATAATAATTCCTGGTGTGCTTGTATTGTGTCAAACAAAACACGAACGGGTGTTTGATTACGAGACTTAGGCTTTTATAATTAGAATTGCCATTGGTTCAAGTTTCATTATTAAACATACAGTAAAAAATAAAGTTGTACAATTACACTTTTTAATTGTTTATGAGGCTGAGGCCTGCGAGAAACTCATCCCGTAGTACTGGAAGTGAAGAGAGTTTTGTAAGCCCAGACTTAAGCCATGTTTTGTGTCATATCAAGAACAGGTCAACCCAAACACGACCTAACTAATCTGTATTACTTTGGGTCGATACATGACCTTTCCTGGTTGTTCTCTCTTTGGATTTTCGTATTGCCTGACGTCACAAGAACCAAGTTCAAAGAAGATTCCTTCTCGCAAGCAGAATCTGCGTCTAGAAGGTCCGAAGAAATTTGATGCACGAGGCCCAACCAACAGGTCAACTGTCTAAAGAGGCTCCAATGAGAAAAACCCACAATGGCTTCCACATTAAAGACGCGTGCACCCAAAAAAGTCAATGAAATCTCTCTCTCTCGTCGTAGAATTGCATCATGATCGTTGATTGGTTACCGAGAAAATGAAGAGAAGGCAAGTCGATCTGAGAAGAATATGCCTGCTCCGCCAACTCTGGTTTCTTAAACTTGGCTCCTCCGATTATGACCACGAATTTGATCGGTGGTACCTTCTTCAAACAAAACCCCTGTTCACACGCAACACCACAAATCAATACAACACAGTAAGTTTACCAAAACAGAATAATTAGTTCGTGGTCTGCTGAAGATCCAAGAAGTAATTAACGTTTGTTTCAGCTGCCCACTTATTAGAAATTGATGTGGATTCAAGTTGAGAAATCAAATCAAATTCACAGGTAAATCAAGACTCGTATAATTAATTGATGCATGCGCGAATATCCTTTGTCCTCATTAGGGGATCGTCTCAGAAGCTTCGAGTAGAAGGAGGCTGCGAGTTCCATACTCAGATTGTGCAGCTGACAAGCTTGAGAAATGAAAAGAAGAAGAAGAAGAAGAAGAACTAATATAAGCAAAGGGAAGATACCATCAATTACCTTTGCTTGGAGGCCGGGCAAGGCAGCCGAAAGGATTGCACCCTTTTGAAATGAACGAAAAGCACATGCAATAAAAGGTAAGAAATCATCAGAACTCTCAAATCTGGTTTTCCAACCAAATAATGAAAGAACAAATACGGAAGAGAAACCTTTCAAGGATTGGAGGAACGAAACGATACCTGAGAGAAGCCCATGAGGCCATCAAAAGGGCCGTGCTCCACCATGAAATTCTCTATGTATGAAAGGCACTCATCGAAGTTTCTGTAATCCGTGAACGTCTAAAAAAACGAAGAAAAGGATTAGAAACTGATTTCGGTCGAAACAAAGAGATTTGAAGAGATGAAGGAGATTGGTGCGTACGGGGTCGAATTGGAACCATTCGTAAAAGGGAGGAGAGAAGATGCCTTCGACGTCGGATTTGCCTTCGGCGGGAAAGGGGGCGTCGATGAATACGAGATCAAAGGTGTCGAGGACGTTCCGGGGCCATTTGTGGATCTGCTGCTTCATGACGGAAGCGCTTGTTCGGAAGCCATGGAGGCACAGCACCCTCGGTTTCTTCTTCTTACCTTCATCTGGACCAATCCCCATACCGTCTGCGTAGACAAAACGACTCCGAAGCCGACGTCTCTCTCTCTCTCTCTCCTTATATAGAAAGCGGGACACCAAATTATAAATGTTAAATTAATATTTATAATACCATGCAAATTAAATAATAAGCTATTTGCATACTTGCTTAATTTTGTGAATATTGTTCTTCAACTGCCTAACTTTCAAAGTATACCTACGCTTCTCAAAGAACTTCCTATCAGTTTGCCTATGCTTTATTTGAAGTTGAGAGATTAATTCACTTTATCAAAACAAAAGTTGGTGTAATATCAATAAAATCTAAAGCTAAAGACTCATTTAAGATAACTTAGGTGTTCATCAATGTGTGAAAAATTAGAAAATGAAGATTTTAAAAAGGTGGAGTAAGGCATCAAGGATGTTGGAAGAAAACGTATTAAATATGGTATTATTCTTTAAGAGTCAAGTGTAGGAAATATATGAAATCCATTTCTTGCATGAATCAAACTGTGATTCGAATTTGATTTGGTTTCGGTAGAGAAACCATCTTTTACACTTATTGATCCTTGCATTTTTGTCTGAAATCAATCACAAATTAGAAGATTTCTAGATCCAGATGCAATTCTTATAGACATCAAAGAACAATATGAGAGTAGGTGTTTTTTGACACCCAAAAAGAGTTAAATTAAATGATGAATATTAAATTCAAGCAAATATACAATCTGAAGTTGATAACTCATATGGCACAAGATACATTACTCTGCCCTATTTCACCCGTCTCACTAATTTTATGACCAAGAGACCGCCTTCACAGGATACTATTCGAGAAAATAGGCAGTTAGCACAATACCATTTGAAATGATAGGTGGGTTTTTAAATATCTTAACTTTTGGTCAGTCTTGCGGACTTCTTTAAATTGCATTTGAACCCTTCATCTGCTACGCGGACCTGTACAGTTGTACCTACCGGTACGCACCATTGTGTGGTCTTCGACCCACCGTCCACGTTGAGTTCTCCTTAAAGTCTTCATCAAGTCCTTTTCGAAGGTCTTTAATGAGGTCAACGTTGTAGAGCGAGGTTGTCCTTTGCATGGAGATTGGGTGCGGTCACCAAGCGGGCCAGACTGTCACTACGTGCACATTGCTTGTCTTCACAATCTCGCTCACGTGAAGGGAGCCATGGGTTCGCCGGCTATGAGCCAGTCTGAACCGGAACTGAACCGTATGGAGAGGCCCTTGCAGTTCAGTTCTGGTTCCTCCCATCAGGAAACCAGAACCTAAAGGGGGCATCGACGTTGCAAGTCATTAGTTTGCCCTGAACTCTAAGTCTGGATACAGTTGTGAATAAATTGGGTGTGTACTGGGTACTTGACCCGTTTAGTTAGTTATCATTCCTAGACATGTCTGGTTCTGGTTCGCATCAACCATAACCGAATTGGAACAAGACCATTCCGAGTTCCAGTTGTGAACTTCATTTGCACCCTTAGGTGGACAAAAGTGTTTCAAGGAAACAAACCTAGAGCCCAAACTATTACATTCCATGAGCAAATGCATGATGAAACGCATCCATATGGATGATGCCTCTTAAACAAGAAAAGATCAAATACCTTCTCATTGAATTTCAAGCATGTTCATATACAATAAGCATGATCAAGCAGAATATTTGGCGCAAAAGGCCATTTGTTCGCAGCCGCTATTTACATCACATTTACAACGCTTCTAAACCGAACTCTGGTAACGTCAATCAATCGAAGAGAACACTCCTTAGTCATAACCGAGCTTAGTCCAAATGCCGCCTATTTCCGTGGAATCTCGAGTCAAGTCGTCAACCGTCAAAATGCTGTACATAGATTATTAGTCTTCATGTTAGATGAGCACTCGTGCTGGGTAGGAGATGTAGGACCACAAAGCCGGGTTCGTTTTGGCTCGGATATCCTGACTCGTGAGATTGCAGCCGCGAGGGCATCAACCAATTCACAGTCTCCTCCTTCATGTCCGCAATGCTCGGACACACGGACTCTGTTCAAGGCATCTATAGCTTCTGCTTCTGCACTCGAACCAGAATCCCCACAAGATTCCTTGGCATCAATCGCATTGACAGATTCCCGACGCTGGGAGGCCAAACCTTGATTTCTGATATTCTGCTTCAATGATAGAGGCTGCAGTATAAAGTCAGTGTAGAAAAGTATCCACGGATGGCCTGCAGGCAAAACCAGGGTGACAAATATCAAGACGAGAACAAGAAGATGCGGCCAAAGTAAAGTGAATTAGATGGTAAGCTATGTCAGCCAAGATATCTCCACCTCTCACTTTATGGTTCAACTTACGACTTGATCACATGAATGAGCAGCATCTCTCTCTCTCTCCCACACACACAAACATACCGACAAAAGGAACTTCACCAGAGAGAAAAGGGCAATACTTCATCTAGAAACTTGTAAACAGACAAACGCACACGCAAATACAAAGTTCAAATTGAAAGACTCAAGGGGTTGTCGCACCCTGTGACCAAGATAAGCAGCTAGTATGCTGGAGAATGAAGTACCAGAATAGATAGTGGAAGATTGCACTTACATAATACTTCATCCGCAGTTAATCTTGTGTTGACATCCCTTGTCAGCATTCGTTCGAGCAAATCTCGTGCGGGCGCCGAAATAGACTGCCAGATGCCATGGTGGAAGTCTAATTCCAACGTTTTAATAGCTTCAAACATGTCTTCAAGTGAATTACCCTTGAATGGCAGGAAACCAACCAACAGTCCATGAAGAAGAACACCTGCACTCCAAGTATCCACCTTTTCCGAATAATCCCCCAACAGAACTTCAGGAGCAATATATCCAGGACTCCCAGCAATGCCAGACAAGCTCTGACCTGATCCAAGAAGAATTTACCACAATGAAGCTCTCTGACGAGATAAATTTAACTTCATGCAAAACGAATGACAACAAAGAAGGAATTTCACGTTCTTTTCTTGCAAAGCTCAAAGTTTTCCATATTAATCGAATATAGCCAACACAACAAGTTCATGGCGAGAAACTCAAAACCCCAACAAGAGCAAGCATCATGAAAGGTCTAGAAACGCAACCCGAGTTTTAGAAATAAGAAGGCACGAAATGTAGAAACATTTGGAGAACAAGAAAAGGACGATATTAGCCAATTGAGAAAAGGTTAGTCAAACTACACTACATAATGGTAGTTTCGTGCAAGTGTGTGCAAACATATGACTACCACTTTCACAATACAACAACTAAACCTTTTCCATACTAGATGGGGTACGCCACATGGATTCTTTGTTTCTACATAACCCTATCATAATTTGTAGAATTCATGATAAATAAGTCCAACAAAATTTTTAGGTTGTTTGTCGGAAGCCTAACGCAACCCTCCTCCTTTATCCGGGCTTGGGACCAGTCATCCAAGGGTGATCCCTTACATGAGCAGGGTTGCAACCACTTTCACAATAGCAAAAGGCAAAAACATTTAGACTCCTTTATCCGGACTTGGGACCAGCAATCTAAGGGTGATCCCTTACATGGGCGGACTTGCAACCACTTTCACAATAGCAAAAGGTAAAAACATTTAGATATAAGTCAACACTAACACCCCTTTACAAATTCATGCGTGAAATTTAAGCACTTACACGAATTCCCATAGAAAGGACTTGGCTTTTCCTGCTCAGAAGGAAACTTGGGCTATTATTTGGTAACCTTTAACGAAGGGACATTACCTTGGTGATAGGTTTCCTAGTGTGAAAATGCATCAAATTGTGTGGACTATTTATTATTATTTTGTGAGTGGACACTCGCTTTTGGAGGGCATAGCATGTTCTAAATATACACATTCAATCCCAAGGGACAACACATGCTCAATATACAAAATCTAGAACAGGCAAACAATGACCTGAACTTTTGCAAGTAGAAGAGGACATAAGCAAGACAAGAGCAGATGAAAAGAACTTGCAAAATGCAGCCACGCTTCAGTTATTGAGATCCTCATTCAGTCATTCTAATGTTTGATGGGTTGAGGTTTGATGAGCTAAGCTTGAAGTTGGCCTAACCCGTTAAAGGAGTGAGGTGTTCATGTTCCTGTTTTATGTGATCCACCAAAACCGATACAGATTGAAATGACCAGAACCAGGGTCAGTCAGATCCAAACCCACACTAGACAATCAAAATCTGGCCCACTACAGCTTATTGGAGATGATGTCACTGCCAGACCCACCTAGAAAACCCATCGTACATTTGTACTTATTACAATTTATTCTTTGTAAGTTAATCAGCACATCTAGCTAATATGCATCTACATAGCTAAGGCCTAAGGGACTGAGAATCCCACCTTTATTAGATAGCTTTCTGTATTAGGCAACGGATGGGTCCCACCTGGTCATTCCACACCAGATGGAAACTTTTGGTGGTTGGATCTAATTAAAATGAATATAGGAAACACAGTTCCTATTTCAGTTACAATTCTATCAGATGGAAAATCTAATTCCACATGATACATGAGAGGGAATCTTTTAGTTTATTGAACATAGTAGTTTTATATAAGGGAAGAATATATATATATCAAGAATTACTGCTCTCCGATGGGAACAGAGTCAGTTCCTCTCAAAGAAAAACCATGTTTTTGACAAGTTATGCAGTGTCTGTTTTGCGTTTCCAACAACAACAACAACAAGTAAGCCTTTTCCCATACTAGACGGGGTCGGCTACATGGATTCTTTGTTTCCACAGATTTCTATCGTGTGTCATGTTAGCAGTTAACTCCCAATAAGCTAGATCATTCTTTATTGTTTCTTTCCAACACTTTTGTGGTTGTCCTCTACCTCTTTTAATACTTTCTAAATTTAGTTTTTCTAACCTTCTTACAGGTTCTTCTTTTGAGTTTACTAAGTGAAAAATAAGTTAAAAATTTAACAATACTAATATGATTTGTATCGTGTGTCTGTTTTGCGTTTACTAAGTGAAAAATAAGTTAAAACTTTAACAAAAAAATCTGGAAGATAACAGCAAATCAGATATTAATAGAAAACATACAGCCTAAGTCACACAGACACTTCTAAGGGGTGGAGTGTCGACATCGACACTGGTGCAACACCAACACCGACACCGTGTAGGTGCAGCATAGCCAAAAAAAAATTGCAAAAAAGAAATTTGCAACTCACGGATAAATGGGTCCGGATAATGAAGATTGATTTGTGTATTATGATGAAATTAGTAGTTGTTTACCATTTATATGTTTTGCTTTAATATAAAGTTGTGTACTTGCTATTGTAGCTGTATAAAATATTAGCTTGAATGATTTTGGGTGCGAACAATTGGTTTCTTATTTCTCAATCTCATTGGATTCTTGACTCCATAGTCCATACTGTATGCCTTTGCACATAATAATCTCTGTTACCAAACACATTTAAAGACCAGGAACATTGCCAGATCAATAGAACATAAGAGTATGACATCACTAGTGGATCCTAGCACAAATACTAGTATATGTTATATCCTACAAAAGATCTTGAAACTCTTTGAATCCATAACTTGGATATTTTGCAGCTCGTAAAATCATTGTAAGTTTCAGATCATTATGAGGGAACTTACTAATTGATACATTCGTGCACCCAAAATTAGCAAATACTAGTTGTATTATGATTGATTTATGTAGCTTGAATATTATATATAATATATAATATTATATACCATAGCCGTGTCGCCGCACCCAAAATTTTTGAAATTTGCCGTATCCCGCACCCGCACCCGTATGACATAGCTACCTTCGTCCAAAATTTGTGGGGCACCATTGTGCAATAGCACCCTAACATCAATAATCTGATAAACAAAAGAGTGTTATTCTCTTTTAATACGATACACTATGATAAGTTTCTATAATGTTTCATGACATGGTCGATATGTTCTAATAAATTAGAGAAAACTATAGTCTAGGTACCACCGATATACGATCACCTTGTATTTGTACAATATTTACAACACTGCCATAGTAATAATCCTCAATCCTACTTTGTTTCAACAAAAAGAGTCACAGAAGAAAACATGTTCATGACATCAAGATTTATTCCCTAAATAAGACAACTCGTCATTAGAGCATGAGATGCTAGACGTATCCTAAAAGGCAAATGGAATTGACACAAGGAACTCAGATGCCACACTAATAGCATTCAATAGCTAAAACATAGTTGATGGGGAAGGCATCAACTGCTATCGCTAGAGCATGAGATGCTAAACGCATCCTAAGAGCAAATCTAATTGAGACAAGGAACTCAGACGCTATACTAATCGCATTCATTACGGAGGAGAAAAAGAGTTTAGAGAGATCAGCTTCAGCATCGCAGTCAAACTATAAATATTACGCCACAAATTTTTGATAAATATATAGTACTTAAAGAAGTTTAGAACTGTTACCCTTCGCAACCCGCACAGCTAAACCAAAGTCAGCAAGTTTCAGCCTTCCTGACGATGTAAGAAGAATATTCTCAGGCTTTATGTCACGGTGAATAACCCCCATTTCATGACAGTACTTGATAACCCAAACAAGCTCCTTCAGCAGGATAGCGGCCTGTCTCTCTGAGAACCGGCCTTGTTTTGTCATTGAATCGAGCAAGCGACCACCGGGGCACAACTCCATGACAAGATGGAAAGAGTACGCATCCTCATAAACTGCTTTCAGTGTTACCACGCCGGGGTGACCAGACAGATGCTGCATTATTTCAACTTCTCTGTGAACACTTTCTTCTCCATGTTTCATCAGGGTCTTGCATGCAAACTCTTCGCCTCTGGCCTTACTCCAACACAATCTAACAATTCCAAATTTCCCCTGCCCAATTTGAGGTCCCAATATGTAGTCTTGTTCGATTTTCTTCTTTCTTCCCATCTGTATGGCTGAGTCGATGCAGCCCAACTTCCTTTTCAGTCCCCTCCCAAGAGGATACGAAGAAGAACTGCAAGAACCTCTGCATACAGGGGCGGTAACAAAGCATGTCAGTGTACTGGCACGAGAACCTACAGCTTCTATGGGGGAATGCTCCTTGCACTTCTTTCTGAGGCGTGAATGCTCCTCCAAAGATACGTGAGTCTCAGCAACCAATGAAGACGACGGATTATGAGCAATAGAAATGGCCCCTATCAGTTGTGAGCGAACTAATGACCCGTTTCCTTTTCTCTTCCTTCTCAAGAACTCCACCATACTTACCTAAGGACCTCTTATGCAAGTAACAGGAAGAAACCTCAACCAATCTCTGGTGAAGCGGGAAAAATCCCCCTTCTCTTCTACAGACTAACCGAAACCCTTAAACTAATAGACAACGAAACTAAGCGGAGATAAGATGTGCGTTTGAGTTAGTAGTGAATGTACAAATTCTGCACGCTCTGTCGTACACGCAGATCAGCAACATGACAATAAAACAAGAAAACTCTGGTGACTTAGCGATTTGCAGAAACTGCCCAGCTCCTTGGACGGTCGCAGCGATACGGTTCTGAAGAAAAACAATGAAAAAAGAAGGATCAGGCACCTGCACGAATCCATCTCGCGGTCAAGACGAAAGCAAAAGAAACAAAAAACACAATGGAAATAACCACCCCAGGCTCATCTCTTTCACAATCGCAACCGACAGAAAATAAAAAGCAAGATGACGAGTAGAGAATGAAAGGGGGAAGAAACCCTGACCCTCGACGGGAGCGATCCTCTTGTTCTTCCTTTTCCTTCCCATCTCAACAGATGTTGTGCAACTTTCTGTTGTCGATGCGCCAGATGCCGCAGTGATCTGGTGAAAACCCTAAACATTAAGCAACAAAGAGGGGAGAAAACAATAAACATCACTATGCACGCAAACCGAAGCTTTCCGAGACAACTAAACAACCCTAGAAAGAAGAAAAACTCAGCAACAAAGAAACAACGCAAATCAATGACCGGTCGAGGATTTCTCTTTGAATTGACGCCTTACCTTCATTTCACGACGATTTCTCAGCGATGAACGGAGGTGAAAAGGCGTCAGCCTCGATCCGATGCTCCTTCGCCACTTTCCTCATGATTTTGTTGCACATCACCGATTAGAAGGCGAAGAAGAGAGGCGATACCTTTGCAGAAACTCTGTTATTCAGAATGCAATACCGGAATCACTCGCGATCTCGTCGATCTTTCCTTGGGCTTCTTTTGGAAAGATAGAAATGATCAGGTAAAAACGAATCCTATCTGCAGATAGGTATTGATAACCAGCACCGAGACGGCAACCACCAAAATGTAGACCACTGCGCGGCCCCGATTAACATGGAAAAGCGATCCTGATCGATATCTTTTTCTGGAGATCATTATCGAAAAGAAGCAGCAGATGAGTCTCAACCCGCCTCTAACATTTCATCCACCTTGATCAGAAAATGCAAATGTAGGTAACTTATGTTTGACGCAATGACACGCTTATCGTAATAAAGTCGTCGCACACCGTCTCGTGTCGATACGTGTTCTCTTGACGTGTTACGGAATACGGAGGTATTCTGGAGGGTTTGTAATTTGGATCCGTTCCGTGAATACCCGATCCGATCCGACCCGACCCGAAACGGGGCGGGAGGGGAGGTTTGCGGTAGACCCGTATCGGAGGATAAGAATGCCAAAAAGACATATTCACAAAGATAAATAATACACTACAATTGGATCCGATACCCATTGGGCACGACCCAAACTCTTGAAACCACATTGTATCTAATTAATTATTCTGGCAAAAGACTTCCCCACTTCACCTGTAAACTCCACGAATTTGTAGAGAACCGATTGTTTGAGAGAAAAGCCTGAATTATAGCATATGCACTTGAGCTACAATGCCACATGGTAATAAGTTTTATTAATTTAGGAGTATAAATAAATTCTCATACTCATGAGCAACTTGACTCGAGTATTGGTGACAATGTAGTCCATTCGATTGCGTTGCATCTTTTATATATATAGAGAGAGAGAGAGGGAGAGTGTGTGTGGTATGTGCTAGCACTGAATTTAAATAAATCTCAACCATCTATCTTTGGTGATGGGTAATTGAGATTTGATATTTGAAAAGCAAAAGTGTTCACGTAAAAAAAGTATACTTATACTTTTTACTTAGATTCAAGATGTATGGTTGAAATTTGTTTGAATTTGCTAGCACCAAATATATAAGTAAAGTGATTCGATCGTGCCCACATGACACTTCTCTACCTATTGCTTTGAGATAGTATGAGTATAATAAAAATATCTTTTGTATCTTTCTAAAAACTCTTAAAAATTTTAAAATTATACTCATGTCATCAAATTTTCCTAAATATGCATGGTATTTTGCATGCTTATATGTGCATTTTTATATAAATAGAACTATATATATAACAACTTTTTATGTAAAATATATACTATTAAATATGTTTTGGTTGAAATGTTGTTTTTATAGGTTGAAGTGGGATAGGATGGGGCGGCACGGGTGTGGGTAGAGTGAAAACCCGTCCCACTCTGCCTTGTTGCCATCCCTATATTGAAGGTTATTGTGGATACGTGGGATGCCAAATAATTTGGATATTCCTAGACTCATATCTGACATTAATAGCTAGATTAGTAATTGGACCAGATTTGGATTCAACATTTCTGAATTTCTTTTGTTTAGTTGCAATTGGTGGATGTTGTAATCCGGATCTTACTTCAAGATCTAGATCAGTCTTGAAGATCCAATTCTCATCAAAATATATTCAATATCTAAAGTCTATTGAAGATCCAAAATCTAAATCATATCCAGAATCTAAAATATAATGAAGATCAAGAGTGGAATTCAAAAAGGAGTTCAACTATCCATATTTCGATAAAAACATTGGAAGAGTTTAATCAAAGAAGGATTACACCATTTCAACAATACATCTATAGTTCTTATTTTATTTTGGTTTCTTAAATCTATACGAGTCTTAATCCTTATATTCTTGTAACTGAGAATGTTCTGAATCATGAATTAATAGAATGATTTTCTTCTCTAATAGTTTCCTCATTTTCGTCCTCACTCTCTTCTCAAGTAGTTGTCGTGTTTCTCTACAACCACACACTCGCCTTTCCTAAGGTCCCTATCCTTCTCAAATTTCAAACCACCAGTTCCGATTTTTCTAGAACCCAAAACCGGAACCTAATCAGGACCAACCCGATTTTGGTTCCAGACTAGAATCGTTGGTTCCTCTTTCGAATAAGTCCTAAAGCCATGATCGTGAACTAGTCTGATGTTTAGAACCAAACATAGACTAAGACGACTAGGGTTCTGGTTCAGAAATTTGAGTCCTAGTACGCTCGAAACGAGTGAAAAAACAATAAACTTTTATAATTTCAAGAAAAAATATATATAACATAATGTCTTGAAAATCCCGTTCCGTTCTGATTTTAGTTTCACGAAGGGAATCAAAACCAAACCAGGTTCTCTATGGTTCTGCCTGGGGTTGTGGGTCTGGTTTGACCGGTTTTGCTTCTAACGGATTCGTGGCCTAGTTCGATTTCCATTGAGAATGCCTAGCTCCTTTCAAACCGGACATGTCTACAGTCAGAGAGCCCGTCAAATGAGCTAATTTTGAAGCTAAGCCAAACCCGACAAAAAAAAATCATATCCATGTCATACCTAACCTATATAGAGGATAAAATGAGAGAATATCGTTTAAGATGGTTTGGACATATAGAAAGAAGATTAAAAAAAGAACATCTAAAAAGGTATGAAAAATAAATTTGGAAAGTATTAAAAGAGTTAGAGGACGACCACAAAAGTGTTCGAAAGAAACAATAAAGAATGATCTAGCTTATTTTGAGTTAACTGCTAAAAGCACACGATAGAGATGTGTAGAAACAAAGAATCCATGTAGCTGACCACGTCTAGTATAAGAAAAGGCTTAGTTGTTGTTGTTGTTGTCATACCTAACCTATATATATATCACACATACCTATAGAATATCAATTTTTTGTGATTAATGATTGAGATTTGAAATTTAAAAGTAAAATTGTTAATTGAATAAAGTTTACCAAGAAAAGTATTTATATATACTTTTTATTTTATAAATTCAAATATCAATTATATATCACTAAAGATGGATTTTTAAGAATTCTTTAATTTACTAACACTTAGGGTAATGTCTCTCTCTCTCTATATATATATATAAGGAGTGAGAAAAAGAGATTCAATGCTTCAAACTACAAGTTATTTTTTAAGGGTAAGAAAGGCATGAGCTTGTACTTTTAGAGGTAGATAATATATATATATAAGTGGAGTGATGGGATTGGACTTCCCTACCCAATGTTTTGGAATGATATGAGTGTTATAAAAACATAACTTTTTAAAAACTTAAATAATTTTTAAAATCATACTCATGCCGTACAGTTTTCCTAAACAAGTGTATGCACCATATTAGAATATTAATTTGGGACTAGATCCATTGTTTTCCTCTATCAAACTGGACATTAATCAAAATATTGCACACATATCTAGATATCCTTGTTTTTTCAAGTTTATGTCAATGCTCCACACCTAAATGCCCAAAAGTACCTTCCTACTTCTAAAAAAGTGATCAATAAAAGTCACCGGTTGAAAGCAAATGACTTCTGTTCTAAATGGGCATTTATGAGCTCCATGACTTTATCTAAGATTTCCATTTGTTTTTACGTAGGGAAGGCAATTTTCAACCTAACCCGAACCCGACAAAAAAAGTTGGTGTCCGTGTTATACCTAACCTATATATATATATATACACAACTACATACATATATATATATATATACACACATATCTATCTATCTATCTATATATGAATATTTTAATTTATATTTACAAACACAGAAGGACCTAAGAGTTGCGAGACTCTTATTCATGGTAGACTTCCTTGGATCATTTCGATCATCAATCTCATTAATTGAACCATTTACATTAAAAAATACAAATAAAAAAGTTTTCCAGAAAGCTAAAAGTTCAAAATACATTTCTCATTTGAAGGAACGAGAACTTCAGTTCTTACACACCCCATTAACGTTCGGGTCAGAGCTCGGGTCTTTGTATACCCATTCTTTTACTCTTTAGTGTGAGAAACAATCAAGCTAAAAACACAACCCTATGAAAGATGATGATTTCTTTACGGTAGTCTTCCTTAGGGATGAATGGTGTGAGAAAGGTTAATTTTTTCTCATCGTACCCATTGCTTCGGATTTTTCTTACCTATTTTCCTCTTAACTAGTTTTTTATTATTGGTACGATTTAATTGAAAAATTGTCGAGCTCCTGTGAACTGAGTACAGACATGTCGTGTACTTTATAGATATTGTGATAGCAACAACAATGAGCAGGTCAGATATGGGTATACCGTGCCCCAACCCGAACCTTAACGAGGCTAAGTAAGTGTGTCTTTTTCTTATCGTATAGGGCAAAATATAAATATAAATATAATAGTTATATATATATATAATGTTAGACAAGGTTTCATTGGTTCGGGTATTCTCCACCTCGTTCGGGTCAGGTTTCCTTGTGGTTAATATTGTCATCGGATCATAGTCGTGTCGGTAGGGTGCTAGTTCAAAGAGTATGATTCCAAGAGAAATCGTGTCGAACCGGAAGTGATCCGAGTCGAATCCCATAGGACGACACGACTTGCCACCCCCAATACGTACACCATGCGATGCGTTCGCCGCCCACAGGTAGGGAGGGACAACCCCGAAATCCAGAACGGATTTGAACTAGTACGTGCCGGCCCAGCTAAAGTACCATAGAAACCCTAGACGGTGCGGATGCCTCTCGTCCGCTAAAATCGATCCAACGGCTGCGATCGATCGCGATCTCGTGCGAGGGCGTCTTTGAAGGTATCGCCCAGGTTGGGTTGGAATCTCTCTCCAAACCCTGCTGGTTCATCCGACGGCCGCTGCATCTCTTCCTTTTTCTCTTTCTCTTTCTCTTTCTCTGTATCGTTTCCCGGTCTTCCGAGAAATCGTTTGAAGAGGAGATGATGCAGTCGACGGTTGGTTTAGCGGAGACGCAGCAGCAACAGGCACCGGCGCAGCAGCAACATCACCCGCAGCAGCAGCAGTGGATGGCGATGCAAATGCAGCACCAGTACCCCGCCGCAGCGATGATGATGCAGCCTTACCAGCCCTACCCACCTCAGCCATACATGGCGTACCCGCCGCCGCCGCAGCAGATGCAGCCGCCCCTCTCTCATCCTCCGCCTCCTCCCTCGCAGCAGCAGCCGGCTCAGCAGCAACAATTGCAATATAATGAGGAGAATAAGACGATCTGGGTTGGGGATCTGCAGTACTGGATGGATGAAGGTTACCTCAATTCCTGCTTCGGTCATACCGGCGATGTTAGAATCTACCTCTAAATCCTGTCCTTTCATGACATATTTCGTTTTCTTTGCGTTTTTTCTTTCTGCAAACCATGGAAGTATCGTTTGCCAGTTATTTCGATTTCGTTGTTTTAAGAGATCGTTCCATACAATTGCCAGATGATTGACGGTTTATCTGATTTTCGTTATTTTAGCTTTGTGCTTTGTTGAAATCATTGAAAGATCGTATACAGTTCTTTAATCTCGTTATTTTAAGTTTTTGCTTGCACGAAATGACTGCAACATACATCAGTTTTGGTAACTAATTCCTTCTGAAAGGATAATTAATTCTAGCTCATAGTGTTAGATCTCGTGTTTTTTTTCCTTGGATCTTTTTTCTTGTCATCGAGGGACTCATTCAATTCCGTGAATAAGGTGATGCATTTTTTCTTTGCCTTTAATGGATCTGTTATTTACGTTCCGGTGACCTGTTTCGAGAAAGGTGGTGTTTTATTGTTTATCTGCACGCTTTATATGGGACTGGATACCTTATTTGTTGTTTTCTTTGTTCTCGTTCACTACACGTAAAGGCGGATGAATACTGCATGCATTGTCTTGGACACCACATTGGTCTTGTAGGCATGGCTTGAAATGACATGTAAATTCATCAAATCGTATGTGTTATTGTACTCGTACGTGCATGCATATACTTGTATGCATACATGTATGATTTATACATTACATATTTTCATAAAATATGAGCATGTTGATGTGTACAAGTAGATAGATACACAAGTCTTCTACAAACATGTTTATTTACCTATAAAACATGAACGCTCATTGATCCACACACATGTATATATACGGACGTTTGAGGAAGACATGTTTTGGCTCATGAAATATAAGCCATTGTGGTCACAAAAGGTTAAGAGGTATAAAACCCATCGTATCTTGTTCTCCTTTTGGATCTCTCGTCCATGAAAATACAAAAGTGTGCAATAAAGACCTAGTTTTGACTCTAACATTTTCTTTGAGGCATTTGGGAGATAGGTTCAAGGTGGAGCAGTTTAAAATACAAGTACGGAAAACGTTTTAGGCGTGTTTCAATAAGCTATTAACTCTGGTGGAAAACATCTAAATGTGAAAATTCTCAAAAGATGTGTTCTCTTCTCTCATTGTTTTGTTTGAAGCGTCTTCATGAATTTCTATTGTACACCACCATAACGTTATGCATTTGCGCATTTAGAAAATGTGCATGTTGCTTTCTTCAACGAACACAATGCTAAAGATAGAACAAAATCCATCCCCGGTGCCTGACATAATGTGACAATCTATCAGAGCTGTTCTACAATGGTGTGTTTCTGCTTTCAACGTTTGATGATTGCATCAATTCATGGATGGTCCATGGCAAGTGTCTCACTCATGCCAGCATGAATATGCCATGGTTTGAGTGAGCTGATAGAAGTGTCTGTTACTTGGAAGCACATGATTTTGTTTGCTTCCACGAATCTGACGTTATAGGTGCCGACCCAGACTTCCAGTGTCCATCGTATTACATTATTTACTTGTTAAGTGGCAGTGTCTAGTTTGGAAAGGCATTGACACAAATTTAGTAAGGACAAAGCGGTCAGGAGTTTTCAAGCAAAGAGGAGAAGGCATTGAAATAGTAAAAGAAACTAAATAGAATTAAAACACAATTTGTATTTGGTGTTGCATGCTGAGACGTAAAGCAGGGAAAATTGTTTGAGAAAACTATTTAAATAGTGGGTAACCCTTTTATCATGGCATGGGGACCATAGAAAATTGAGAATCTGCATTTGGCTTTTGAAATATTATTGATACTGACTAGTAAAAGCTCTTCGCTGCCTTGGAAATACTGAAAGAACTTTGTAATGTTGGGAAGCAAAAGCTCTATCATCAAGAACATAAGGATCTTAAAATAAAGCAAAGCACAATGTATCAAATCCCTGCTCCTTAAGTGCACAGTGGTGCAGACATTGCTTTTCGCTATTTTGGGGGCCACTGTTGAGATCTTCCTGATTTATATCAAATGGCTATTTCATCAGTAGTTACTGAGAGTGGATGAAGGATTTGTAGCATCCTGGTGAATGAAGGGTTGTTCAACTAATTATTACGATCCTCTATACATGTCCTCCCAAAGGATTATTTTGTGGTCTACCTGGTGAACCTCAGTATCTGTTATCCATGAATTATTCACACCTTTGCTTCTGAACCTTCTCTATCCAAAGACAAAGATTATGATGAGTATTGTAGAATTTGTAGTTGTGCATGTGCCTGTGTAACAATGTGAAGTAATGTACTTAGTTTTCTATTAGTACTGGTCCAGTTACCCATCTGGAATGTGTCCACCTTATTTTAATTACCTTTTTTTCGTGCTAGATAGTTTGTAGCTTCAGTATGGGCTTTCTATGCCAATTTCCAATTTTCCACATATCTACTTGTGCATTAGTCAGTAAATTTGGCTCAGCCAGCAAAGTGCCCCGTGGTTGCTTGTAAGTTATGTAGTACCTTGGTCTTGTCTGCACACGTTCCCTTCCTCTTTTCTTTTGCATATTTAGGAATGATTATGTTCAGCATTGCATTAAAGAATTGCTGAATTTGCTTGGTCTAATATGTAGAAAGTTGATTTGGTTGGATTCTTAATCTTTGCCGGTAGTTGCTGGTGACAAAGATTTGATGGATCACCCCAGTAATGTTTTTGTGCGAGTACTAAGTGTCACTAAGCGGAGCCAACTGCATGTTCTATATTGGCTTATGGTGTACTTCACATATTCATGTTGATAGGCTCCTTTCACATAAAGAGAGACATGCATGGACACAGACACAAACTGTGCAGGCAATACAAAGCTGTCTTCCTAACAAATGGGTCTAATACAAAGCAACTAGTTTCATTCTTGGACTGAAGGCAAAGTCAATCAAACTATTGTTTCTTAAATAGTATTAACTTTACTTTCCTCTTAAAAGTTGTATTAAATACTTCTTTCTTATCATGTTTTGAAGGATTCAGCAGGGAGCTTACTCCAGTTTTTTCTGTCTGTAGGTTGTCTCCATAAAAGTTATCCGCAATAAACAGACTGGTCAGTCAGAAGGATATGGCTTTGTTGAGTTTGGTTCACGTGCAACGGCAGATAGTGTGCTTCATAATTACAATGGTACTGTGATGCCCAACGTAGAGCAGCCTTTCCGGTTAAATTGGGCATCTTTTAGCGTGGGGGATAGGCGTTCGGATGTTGGTTCAGATCATTCTATATTTGTCGGTGATTTGGCTTCTGATGTTACGGACACTATCTTGCAAGAAACTTTTCTTGGTCGATACCCATCTGTGAAAGGGGCAAAAGTTGTTATGGATGCAAACACAGGCCGATCCAAAGGTTATGGCTTTGTTAGGTTTGGTGATGATAATGAGAGGCTACGAGCAATGACTGAAATGAATGGCGTATACTGTTCCAGTAGGCCGATGCGAATTGGTGCTGCAACTCCTAGGAAGTCTTCTGGTTTCCAACAACAGTATCCTTCACAAGGTATATTTACCCATTACAAATTGTGTCTCATTTTTGGCGTCATGGATGATTTGTCTCTTCAGTTCTGTCCCTTACTGATTATGTCCTTCAAATATTTTATCATTGCAAATTATATGCTGTTTGAGAAAGAAAAATGTGCGTAATATTAAGAATGGTTGGTTCTTTCGTTAGTCTGCTGATTGACAATGGACATGTACATTGTTCAGTTAAAGGTACACATTGGAATAGCGCTACCGTAGCAAGGTGGGGATACTTGATGCTTGTTGAGGTTATTTTCGTTAGTGTTTAAAAGTATGGTTTTTGTTTCTTGAAGCTTGATTGTTATATGTTTTTATATGTTGCTATGGATCCTCACGGTAGCGCATGCTTGTGCCCTATTATATATACTAGCATTTGCGATATTCAATAAAAATGGTAGTAATTTGGAATCTATAGCCATATCCACGTGATGCAGAACTACTTTTTGTGCAAAATCCACAAAAGGTAAGTTCCCAGCCCCCAGCTATATTTGATCTGAAATCTGGATACAACCTGTACATATGGATACCTAAGTTGGAATCTGTGTCGCTCACTTGGGTTGAATTGTTGTATCTGAGCTGTTTTAGTTTATTCTCTTCAGATATATGTCGTCTTTGGATCAATACTATAGTAGTCTATATTGGATCTGGATGAAATCTGGTCTCTTTTTGGATTTGATTTAAAAGACTTGTCTTTTGTTGTTCTTTCTTGTAAAACATCTCCCACTTGGATATTCCTGTCACAAGTATATAGCTGTATGTGTGATACTTCTAGAAAGATGACCACAGAGAAAAATGTCTTCTGGCTCTCCCAATCTCGTGGTCATCAAATTTTCTCAATTGGGGAGATCATTGGAAGTTGATTCTCAAGTGCTGTTTGTTTTGAACCTCATCATCGTACCTAAGAAAAGTTCCAGTGTCCCTGGAGTCTGATGGTGCACTTGAGGAACTTCTTTGTTAAGTGACGAACTTTGCTTTTGTCTGTGTGTGCTGCGTATTTTGATTCACATAATGCCCTCGAAAGATCTTGCTGCTTGTGACTGTACATGGGCTTAGTGAGTAGTCTTTAAAGGTACAAAAAGATATGAAGGCTACATAAGTTGTTATAATGTCCTTGAAAATCTGAAAGTATGTTACATTATCTCTCTCGATTTTTATGATCATGGCATCCTTGGTCCTAGGATAAAATGTCTACTATATCTGAAAGGAACCTCTTCTTATATCAAGTAAATGAATGTTTAAGCTTTATCAGTCGAAAAATATTTGACTCATTTAAAGATGGTATACAAAATGCATATGAAGACCATTTATCAACATATGTGCAATATGTAGGGGAACTCTTCTCATTGAAGAGCTAGCTCTGTTATATCAAATTAACTAGTGATTTGACAAGTTGGTCTGATGGGGATTTATCTAACTGAATTTGGTAGAGAGTGCACCGTATGGGCCCTTCAATGTCTCAAGGATTTTGGCTTCATGTTCCTTGCGCAATCTGCAATTTCAAGTTGTTTTAGCTCAGTGGCTCTCATCATTTTTTAGTGTTTAAACTTTAAACCATCGACAATTTATGTAGTGCCTAATAGCACATGTTCCTTTTTGCTGTTTTATGCAATTGTTAGTATAAATAAGGCATTTTGGGAGGAGTTAACTAAGGTAATTCAAAGAATTCCACAAAGAGAGATGATTTGTTTTGGAAGAGACTTAAATGGACATGCTAATTCCGGGAGAAAGCGTAACTACTCAACATCGACTTTTAGTAATAGATTTGCAGGTAAAAAAATGAACAAAGAATAATAGAGTGCATAAAGCTATTCAAACTAGATGGTGAAATCTCAAATGTGAGAAACAAGATATATTTAAACATAAAGCATCTTCAAGGAGATGCTTGAAATTATGTAGGTATACCTTCTTATATGTGAAACAAGATGACTATACATATTAGGGATGTGGCAAAAGATGTGTTAGGCGAATCTAAGGGAGGGGTACCGGCACAAAAAGAAGCTTGGTGGTGGAGTGATGTGGTACCAAACAAAATCAAGGCAAAAAAGGCATGCTACAAATTGTATTATGCCATGAAGACTAGTGAAACTTGGGAGGCTTATAAGTAAGGAAAGAAACAAAAAAGGTTATTAGTGAAGCAAAAATCAAAATTTGAGAGGATTTATATAAAAAAAATAAGTCAAAAAAAGGTGAAGGAGATATTTTTAGGATATCTAAGGCTAGAGGTAAGAAAACTAATGATCTTACTTTTGTTAGATGCATCAAAGATGAGGATTCTAGTGGCGAATAATGATATAAAAAATAAATGAAAAAATAATTTCTATAAGCTTTTTAATGAAAATACAGATGTTAGTATTAGCTTAGGAGAGTTAGCCAAATAAAAAAAGTATATAAACCGTAATTTCTATCGGCGTATTCAAAAGATTGAAGTCAAAGATGCTCTTAAATATATGAAGGTTAGTAAATCTATATTCTATAAGGCCACTAACATGATAGAGCTATGTGGAAATAAGGAATCCATGTGGCCGACCCTATTTAGTATGGGAAAAGGCTTAGATGTTGTGACAATTCTTATAGAAGTATGAAAAATCCTACGAGAGATAGGGCTCACTTGGCTCAAAAGACTATTTAATGAAATATGGAGAACCCAAAAGATGCTCGAGGAATGGAGGGCGAGTCTGCATATACCCATGTATAAGAACAAAAGACATTCAAAATTGTGCAAATTATCGAGGTATCAAGTTAATGAGCCATATTATGAAATTATGAGAAATAATTATCAGATGTAGGTTAAGATAAGTATCAAGTACTACATATAACCAATTTCGATTGATACCCGACATATATACTATTAAAGCGATTCACCTATCAAGAGTCTTATGGAACATTTTAGAGCAAAAAAGAGAATCCTTCACATGATATTTATTGTTAAAGCAAAATCTTACGATAGTGCCAAGAGATGCTCTTTGAAGAACCTTGGAAAAGTGAGGTGTCTCATTGATATACATAAATCTTATACGGAACATGTATGAGTCTGCAAAAACATATGTGATGACTCATGAAGGAATGACAAACTCCTTTGAAGTTAATATTGAGTTACATAAGGGATCAACTTTAACTTCATATTTATTTATATTGGTCATTGATGAGTTAACAAAACATATTGAAGATAAAGTACCTTGGTGTATGTTATTTGCATATGACATTGTGTTAGTGGATGAATCTAAGGAAAAAGTTAATAGGAGATTGAAACTAATGAGAGAAACATTAGAAAGTAAGGGCTTTCGACTTAGTATAACAAAGACGATATATGAAATATAAGTTTGATTATTTGGGTACTTCAGAGGACATAAAAATTAAGATTGACACATATTCCATCCCTCCAAGAAAAATTTTAAATAACTAGGATCAATTTTTCATAGTGATGAAAAAATTGATAAAGATATTACACATAGAATTAATGTCGGTTGGTTAAAATGAAGAGGGGTATCACGTATTCTACGTGATAAGAAAATACCATTAAAGTCGAAAGGTAAATATTATAGAGCAATAATTAGACATGCTATGTTTTATGGTTTTGAGTGTTGGGGAGTTAATCATCAACATGTACAAAAGATGTCTGTAGCATAAATGTAAATGTTGTAGATGAGTGGTCACATAAGGAAAGACCATATACATGATGAGGTTATTAGAAACAAATTGGGACTAACACCAATAGAGGATAAAATGAGAGAAAATTATTTAAGATTGTTTGGATATGTAGAAATATGATTAAAGGACGCTCCCGTAAGAAGATATGAAAAACTAGATTGCGAAAATGTTAAAAGAGGAAGATGACGACCACAAAAGTGTTGAAAAGAAAGAATAAAGAATGATCTAGTTTATATTGAATTAACTGCTAGCATAACACATGATAGGGCTATGTGGAAACAAAGAATTCATGTAGCGGACCCCATCTAGAATGGGGAAAGGCTTAGTTGTTGTTATTGTTGTATGCAATTGTTGCTATGCTGGATGAACTCACCATGTGGGCACTTCAGTGTCTCTCAAGGATTTTGTTTTCATCTACCTTTCATAATCTGCATTTTCAAGTTAGTTTTGCTCACTTATTCACACCTTTTGTTAGTCGTTAAACTTTACAGGATTTATGTAGCACTGATGGTACTTGTTGGTGTTCCTTGTTTGCATCCTTTGAGATGTTATTGGTGGACTAATTCTTAGGGCCTCTATTTTGACATTTCCGTATAGAAGCTATGCTTAAGATTAGGTCATTAGGAGATAGTGCCAATGAGCTGAAAGATCACGTTACCTTGTCTTTCTCTTCACAATGATTCCTTGTTTGTAAGGAAAAACTCCTGAAGTGGTACCTTATATAAAATTGTTTGGCTTTCACAATCTAGGCGATAGTCATGTGCATGACTTCTCAAATTATCTAATCACATCTCTTAGGCCATTTCTGTTCTGCAAATGTATTCAGCTGTTATACAATTATACTATCATGATCATGTAGTTATCTATTACATGTTTAGTAATAATTTTTGGATTTTTTTCTTTTTCGCTGTTCATTTGCTGTCCACTGTTTCAGGGCAGGGATTTCAGTCTGAGGGGGATATGAATAACACAACAGTAAGTTCTGAATAATTATATACAGTATACTCTTTAAAAATTCATCCAGTTGAGATAGTCTTCAAGTAATGCGGCTGTTGTAGATATTTGTCGGGGGACTTGACCCGAGCGTCAGCGATGAGGATCTGAGGCAGGCATTTTCTCAGTATGGTGAAATCGCATCTGTTAAAATACCCCTTGGCAAGGGATGTGGTTTTGTGCAATTTATGAACCGGTATGACCTTAGCCGATTCTTGTGGGTTGTGATTATGAGTTCCGGTTGGTGTTTTATGAACTTGCACTCACACTTTTGTGCAGGGCAAATGCTGAGGAAGCATTGTCGAAGTTGAATGGTACTGTGCTTGGGAAGCAAATGGTTAGACTATCTTGGGGTCGTAATCCTGCAAACAAACTTGTAAGTTATCCACAGCCAGGTTGCTAGTTGTTTTGATCCTTTCTCTAGTTTGGAGTTGCATGATCTCAGTGATAAGCCTGATTGTTTTCTCCTCATTGTTGGCTTTCATTTATTTACGTCAAACCTACCAGTTTCACTTCTACGTAACTCCAGGGCTCAAGTAGTTGATTTTGTATTCAATTGTTGATTTTTGTAAGTGTTGATGCGTGGATTCTTTTCGTTTTATCTTTATTTATGAAACATCAGCCTAGAGCCGATCAAGGGAACCAGTGGGGTGGTTCTTATTATGGGGCACAAGTTTACGATGGTTATGGTTATGCTGCTCCACCTCAAGATCCAACTATGTATGCCGCGGCTTATGGAGCATATCCTGTTTATGGGAACCAGCAGCAGGTAAGCTGAAAAGCTGTATCATTTCTAGTTGTTAAGCAGACTGGTTTACTCGGACCAAGGTTGTTTTGCTAGTGAAATAGTGTATCATCAAGGGTTTGATGAAAATGAGTGTGGATTGAAGCACCAAGTTATTCATGAGATATTATCACCTGCCTTCTGGTTTCTGATGGATAGTCCAAGTAAAATCAAAAAGACTCGGTGGATGCTGTAAATCTTCACCCTGATGTCCTGATTGGTGTGCCTGCGTGCTGTTTTTGTGTCATATAACTGTTTTTGCTGCCTTATAGAGTGCATGCTATTGCACAACCTTCTGTGAGTGCTGGCTCATTCCAGGTTCCAGATCTTTTAGGTTAGTTGATGCTCCCAGGGTTTGTGACATTTTTCTATGCGAATCCATAAGGTTATCTTAGAACCAATATGTGTTCGTTCTTTTATTAAATATGATTGAATTCTATGAATGTAACTGCGAAAAATTGTTATTTCTATGACAAGGGTGCTTGTTGCATACTGTAGAGACTTTCCTACTCATGGTTTTATGTTTGAAATCGTGTTGTTTTTTTTATTCTGTAGTGGGTTTGGAACTTCAAGTGTTGGCTATTGTATGGGGTTGAATCTTGTGATTAGTTGGTTTTCTTTCTTACTACCAGGGTTATCTAATTGTGCTTACTGCTCCATCTGTTATCGGCAGATAGTAAGGGCATGATGATAATGGGGTCAAGATATCCCTTTCCTACTTGGGTTTTGATGACTTTTATCAGATTTTTCACATGTCGTTGTTGCTCTGGGAATCTTGCCCCTTCCAGCCTATGCTATGAAACATGCAAACAGCTCACGTTCTTGCCTCCTATTCTTCCATACTCGTGAGGTTTAGCTCATTCTGGGAGTTATTCTAAAGAACAGTTTGCTTCAAAAACTGGCTGTGGCAACAATAGATTGATGGGTACTTATAGAATTGCTCCCTAAATGGACCAAGTTGCTCCTAAGTAGTAATTCGTGAGATGCTTTCCTCCAGAATCCAGGAAAACAACGATATTTCTTGGTTTCCTTCATTTTGTAGATAAATGTGGGATGTGGATTCCTACTTTCTGTTCTGTTTCCTTTTATGTTCCCCTGGTTTGTTGAAATCTCATAGGCTCGTAGGTTCAAAATTTCGGATGCTTTCTTCCAAGTTTCAGACTACAGATGCACTAATCACTATAATTGTGACAATTCGACCTGGATTTCACTTTCCGGTTTGTGGTGGACCGTAGTTGCTACCATGGTGACCGGTTGGATCTTCTTAGTTTTGGTGAAATGCCTTTTAGCGAACACATGGTTGTTGACGTTGCTAGGATGAACAGTGTAATCTCTGCGGTGGTTTTCTTAGGTACGTGTTGGACGGGTGTGTCTAGCAGTCTAGGGATGGCATTGGCGCCTCGGGGGTTTGGTTTCCTGCCTGCCTCGTGGGTCTTTGGTTTCTCAACCTGCATCTGGCTCAGTGTCTCCCACCCCATCCTGCCCGGCAAAAAAAAATGTTTTGGTATGAGATTTCGTCATTGGGTGATAAAACCTACAAAAATAACTTTCTTGCTGTTTCCGATTTGTTTGACAACTTAAATGATGAAGGTTCAAGTCCTACTCGATTGCTAGTATGAGCCGACTCAGGCAATAAGAGGATACTAACAGCCGTCTATATCTAAATCTAAGCTTTCGATTTTTAATGCTTCCTACATTATGCATGTAGGCTTGGTTTAAACATCTCTATCTTTTGTTATTGTTTCTTTGATTGGCAAGCTTTGGGTTGCACGGATCTTCATCCATTGATTTCTACTAGAGGGTTCAATTAAAATAGACCTCCTACTCAGGGAAGCCATGGCTCCTAAGGGACTGGCCATCCGTGGACTACTGCCGGATGCACATAGTGCTGGTAAATGAGTTGAGCTGCTTGCGGTTTGGTTCAGGCTGACTCATCCTGGCATGTTCATCTTTGGTTTGTCAAACCACGTTAGCTGAAAATGAACTTGGTGTGTTCATGTTCAGTTAGAGATTAAGTCAGCTCCTTCGTCTAGAAGGAACTCAGCAAAGAACGGTGTTTTGGTTGTTTGCCAGCTCTAGTTGCACGCCTTGTGTTGTGGAAGCTGTTTTGTGATCTTTCTAGTTTCTATATTATTATGATTTTGAGCTGGTAAAACTAAGAGAAATGGCTCAGTAGAACCTTGAAATGAATGGTCAGGACCTCAATACCTGGGGCATACACATTGGAAACCAGACCAAGCTACTTGTAGTTCAGCTCGTACTCGTTCGAGTTTGATTTGTTAATCTATACAAGCTGAACATGAACGTGGTGTTTGCAGGTGAATGCCACAGCGTTCTTGCCGGGGGGTGGCTCACTAGAGCCCTCAAGTGAAAGGTGAACTCGATACTTGGGGCACGCACATCTGGCTGGGATCTACCTAACCCTAGCTTAAGGCTCTGCCCAACTAACCGAGCCGATTGTGGTCAGCTTGTGCTGTGTCAATTCTGTTAAACCATACGAGGGTTAACATGAACGTGGCATGTGCAGCATGTGAAAGTTAATTAACAACAAGAATAGCCGAGCATTGTCGGTCCCAAGCCCGGATAAAGGAGGAGGGTTGTGTTAGGTTTCCGACAATCAGCGTAAAACTTTGTCGGATTTTTATAACATTGGATTACAAAAATTATGAGCATTGCTTTGGGGCGTTCCTGCATAGCGACGTGAAGTAAGCAAGAGCCACTACATTTTCGCCCGAATGTAGGGAATCAATTGCAGAGAGGGTTCCCACATCATGGACGGGTGTGGGTAAAGAAGTTAGTCTCGCTACATTGTCGCTCGAATGTAGTGAAAATTTTTCAGAGAGGGTCTCCGCATTTTGATTATGGACAGATGCGGGGGATAAGGAAGCTAGTCCTACATAATAAGATTCGTATTGGTTCTTGGAATATCGGAACATTATTCAGTAAGTTAATGGAGGTGGTAGATACTATGATTCGGAGAAAGATTCATATTCTATGTTTACAAGAGACAAAATGGGTTGAAGAAAAAGCAAAGGAGATAGAGGATACATGTTTCAAATTATGGTACTCAGGTAAAGAAAAGGCTTGAAACGGAGTTGGTATTATCATAAATAAAGATTTAAAGGAGAGTGTAGTATACATACAATGATATGGTGACCGAATCATGACGTTGAAATTAGTGTTAGGAACAGAGGTTTTGAATATAGTTTGTGCTTACGCACCCCAAGTAGGACTAGAAGATAGTATAAAGACAGTTTTTTGGGAAGAGTTAGATAAGGTGTTTCAAAAGATTCCACAAAGGGAGATGATTTGTTTAGGAGGAGATTTAAATGGACATGTCAGTAAAGAGGCATTAGGATATCAAGGGATTCATGGAAACTTTGGTTTTGGAGATATAAACGAGGAAGGTAGGGAGATTTTAAATTTTGCTATGGCATTTGATCTCTTTATAGTCAATACAATCTTCAAAAAACGAGACGAACATTTAATTACTTATAAGAATGGCTTAGCACAAACACAAATTGATTACTTTATTTGTAGAAAAAAAGATAGAGCGTGTTGTAAAGATTGTAAGGTAATTCCAGGAGAAAGCTTAACCACCCAACATCGACTTTTAGTTATGGATTTACAAATAAAAAAATAGACAAAGAAGAAAAGAGTGCATCGAGGTATTCAGACTAAATGGTGGAACCTCAAAAGCGAGAAAGAAGATATATTTAAACAGAAAGTCCTTCAAGGAGATGTTTGGAATTATGTTGGCACACCCTGTGATATGTGGAACAATATGGCTATACATATTAGGAAAGTGGCGAAAGATGTGTTAAGGCTATCTAAGGGAGGTGTACCGGCACAAAAAAGAAGCTTGGTGGTGGAGTGAAGTAGTACAAAATAAAATCAAGGCAAAGAGGGCATGTTAAAAGAAAACTAGTGAAACTTTAGAAGCTTATAAGAAAGCAAAGAAGGAAGCAAAAAATGCCGTTAGTGAAGCAAAAGCTAAGATTTGGGAGGACTTATATAAAAAACTCAACTCAAAAGAGGGTGAAAGAGATATTTTTAGGATAGCTAGGGCTAGAGATAAGAAAACTAAAGATCTTAATTATGTTAGATGCATAAAAGATGAGGATGAAAAAATTCTAGTGGCAAATGATGATATAAGAAATAGATGAAAAAACTATTTTTATAATATTTTTAATGAAAATAAAGATGTTAGTATTAGTTTAGGAGATTTAGCCAACTCAGAAAAGTATATAAACCACAATTTCTACCAACGTATTCAAAAGAATGAAGTCAAAGAGGCTCTTAAACATATGAAGGGTGGTAAATCGGTAGGACTAGATAATATTCCTATAGAAGTTTGGAAAATACTAGGAGAATTAAGAATCACTTGGCTCACAAGACTATTTAATGAAATATGGAAAAACCAAAAGATGCCCGAGGAATGGAGAGCAAGTACACTTATACCCATATATAAGGACAAGGGAGACATTCAAAATTGTGTGAATTATCGAGGTATCAAGTTAATGAGACATACTATGAAATTATGAGAAAGAATTATCGAACATAGGTTAAGACAAGTATAAAGTATAACAGAGAACCAATTTGGGTTCATGCCAGGCAAATCTACTATTGAAGCGATTCACCTTTTGAGACATCTTATGGAACATTTTAGAGCAAAAAAAAAAGACTTTCACATGATATTTATTGATCTAGAAAAAGCTTATGATAGGGTATCGAGGGAGGTTCTTTGGAGAACTTTGGAAAAAAGAGGTATCCCATTGACATATATTAACCTTATAAGAGACATGTATGATGGTGCAAAAACATGTGTGAGGACTCATGAAAGAACGACAAACTTCTTTGAAGTTAATATTGGGTTACATGAAGGATCAATTTTAAGTCCATACTTGTTTATAATGGTGATGGATGAGTTAACGAAACATATTTAAGATGAAGTACCTTGGTGTATGTTATTTGCAGATGACATTGTATTAGTGGAGGAGTCTAAGGAAAACGTTAATAGAAAATTGGAACTATGGAGAGAAACATTAGAAAGCAAAGGCCTCCGACTTAGTAGAACAAAGACAGAATATATGGAATGTAAGTTTGATCATTTGATTACTTCAGAGGACATGTAAATTAAAATTGACACACATTGCATTCCCCAAAAGGAAAATTTTAAATACCTAGGGTCAATTTTTCGGAGTGATGGAGGAATTGATGGAGATGTTGCGCATAGAATTAATGCTGGTTGGTTAAAATGGAGAGGAGCATCAGGTATTCTTTGTGATAAGAAGATATCATTAAAGTTAAAAGGTAAATTTTATAGAGCAACAATTAGGCTTGCCATGTTTTATGGTTCTGAGTGTTGGGCAGTTAATCATCAACATGTACAAAAGATGTCTATGACAGAAATGAAGATGTTGAGATGGATGGGTGGTCATACTAGAAAAGATTGTATACATAATGAGGTTATTAGAAATAAATTAGGAGTGATACCAATAGAGGATAAAATGAGAGAACATCGTTTAAGATGGTTCAGACATATAGAAAGAAGATCAAAAGAAGAACCTTTAAGAAGGTTAGAAAAATTAAATTTGGAAAGTATTAAAAGAGGTAGAGGACGACCACAAAAGTGTTGGAAAGAAACAATAAAGAATGATCTAGCTTATTGGGAGTTAATCCCTAACATGGCACATGATAGGGATCTGTGGAAACAAAGAATCCATGTAGCCGACCCCGTCTAGTATGGGAAAAGGCTTAGTTGTTGTTGTAATAGCCGAGCATTGATCCGAGTTACAATTAAAAAGAAAAAAGATGGTGTTAAAAATCTTCTTGTCAACTTCTCTCAAAAGGATAACGAACCATTAATTTACGAGTACAAACGAAGCCTCTTTGGCTAGCTGACCATGGTTTGATCAGCTCTTCTACGTTGGAAACTGGCCGAGCCACTAATACGGGTTGTTTTGGTTCGTTTGTCTATTTATTAGGTTTACCCAGCTTGCCAAAACAGAATATGTACTTATATTTTCTAAAAAGAGCCTTCCTGGCTAAGGGGTTGACTCTGAAGTTGAAGGTCATGAGTTCGATACATGGGTCGGGCATCTGTCTTCGGTACCAAAACCAAAACTAGTAAGGTTGGCTACATCGATTCCTTGTTTTATAAAAGTCTTAAATTTCAAATAATAAAATGAATGAACTGGTCAAATATAATATCAAGTGACAACCACGTTCGTGGTAAGAGCAGTAGCTCACCTAGTTACGGGGTTTCACCTCAGGTCATGAGTTCGACACTCGAGGCATGTTTAGACTCCCATTGTAAGTGGAAAAAAAATCACAACCACTCGCTGCCTGGAAGATTCCTTCTTACCCTCCTTTGTCCACTCATTTAATGTGAACTGGCCACAAACTTGGAAATTAGGAATTCAGAAGTCTAAAAAGAAATTGTAGAAAATGCCAGCATACGAGAAAAAGGTCCCTTGTTCCGCTCTGGTCAAGCCAGATGTTCCCATTTTCCTGGGGTTTGGTAGTATGGACAAACAGGAGGAAAACTTTTCCGAGATTTTGATATCTTAAACCCCTCATGATTTTCCAACCACAGTCTTCCAAGTCCATCTCCGAGTCGCTCTCGGCGACACCAATGATAGAAGACCCTCATAGAAAGAATTATTTTCTTCGAGAAAAAGTAAAAAAAAGGCCTGCAGATATCGTACTTCATCAATTTTTGTATATACTTTTTTCAAAACTCATATATGTTACAGTTTTTTCGTTCATGCAATCGGAAGAACGGCCGGTTAGGTTATCATTCAACCGAATGTTTGAAACCGTCAATTTTATGTTTGAAAAAAATATATTAAAGTTTAAACTGTTGAATTTTTTTCTCCCTCTTTCTTTTCTATTTTTTTATGTGTACGAATATAGGCTGTACTACCACTTTAATAAATGATTCTGGCAACCTATTATTGCTCGTCATAATTAATTCAACTACTTTAAATAAGTAAAATAAATTAATATGATATAAAAACTTTAATTTTCTCTCTCCCCTATTAATGCTGTCAGAATTGGCCATAGGCTGACCCATTCGCCTCAACCGAGACATGGAAAAACACAAGTTTGCCAATTTTCAAAAATTATAAAAACCGTCTCACCTGAATTTCACCCAATTGGATTTTGTTTCACCTGAACAAACTGTAGGTTCAACATGATTAAGGTGATTATTTATTTTTCAAAATGGAGGTGCGGGATCATTTAAAACCTTATTTTTCTTGGACTGGAGAGCAGGGACGCGCCTTCGTATAGTCATTCATATTATATATCATAGAAAAGTTTGATTCAAAGAAAGAAGAAAAAGCAAAAATTAGTAAAAAAAATATCATTAGATTCCATCTAATAAACCAACAAGGATGACTAATGACGGATTTACTTTAGAGTGAGATGAGATATAAGTTTGAGTCGAAATCTTAAAAAATTCTTCGATTTGTTAATGTATATATATAAAAGAACGAGTTCTAAATACAAATGTCTCACCTAAAATACAAGTTCGATAAAAAAAATCCTAAATCCACCATTGTAAACACTTTCCTGTTATCATTTCATGAGAATAATCCAATAACAAAGAAAAAGGATAAAACATGACATAACATTATTTAATATTCTACATCGGCAGGTCACATCCGCTCCTTATTTCGGACCGGTCTCCGTCTGTCTGCATTCATAGTCTAGGAAAATGCTAGAACCCGCCCCGGTAGCGGTCAATAAGGGCCAGCTGCATGTTGATTTTTCTAGCTCTAAAAGAAAGGCAAAGGCAGCTTCTAGATATCACAATCTTCATCACCAAGAATCTATAACCCAACACCAGTCTCGAGCGGTGGCGTTTTTCATTAATTTGAAGCTCGTCCCTTCTTCCGTCCATAAATTTTCTTATCTTTTATTCATTGCTGATGGTGAATGGTGATCCTACACGCATGTATAAATAAACACACACATATATATATATATATATATATATATATATATATATATATATATATATATATATATATATATAGACTCGCTTTGACCAAGTCATGAATGTTGACTGTGTAATGGGGTTGATTTCTAGAAGGAATGGTTCATGGAGATCTATGTGAGGCCATATAAATGTCTATATATAGAGAGCCAGTCTGGAGACGTGCATTTAGAACTAGTTTTACATCCCCAAGAAGAAGAGCGGTTTCTATTCAATGGCTGCTTCACTCCTGAGATCTCTCCTTGTTTGTTTCATGGCTGCTATGTTGGTTATGCAATATCCTCCTTTAGTGGCGTCGCAAGAATTAGGTGAGTGATCAGACAAATAAAAGCTTAACGCGTGGATTCTCTTGGCTAATTTCCTGATCTTGCAAAAACATGATTACTGCATGGATGCATCCACTTTACAACACTCAATACCTTTTCTTATATATATATAGATAGATAGATAGAGAGAGAGTATATATATAGAGAGAGAGAGAGAGAGAGAGAGAGAGAGAGAGAGAGAGAGAGAGAGAGAGAGAGAGAGAGAGAATAAACTCTGCCTGTGTGTGTGTGTGAGAGAGAGTTTTGCTCCTGCAAATCTTGACTTGTTTCTATTGCACTTCAGAGGACGAGAAAGAATTCGATTATGTAAAAGGGAGTGCAAAAGGGCCGGAAAATTGGGGAAGCATTCGCAAAGAATGGGGCAACTGCAGTGGAGAGATGCAGTCACCCATCGATCTCTCAAGTGAAAGGGCCGAAGTTCTACCTAACTTGGGCAGACTCAGGAGGTGCTACAGGCCTGCAAAAGCAATCATTAAGAATCGAGGCCATGATATCATGGTAATTAAGCTTCAAGAAACACTACATTTATTCGTTATGTTTCTCTTTTCTTTCTTTTCGACAAGGACAAGCGCTACTTGATAATGGCGATGATCGTTGTCATAAATGACTGAAAATATATAGTTTTGATGTTGGTTTCTTGTGCTTGAAATGTATGGCAGCTAAGGTGGGAGGAGGAAGCAGGGTCGATCTTCATCAACGGAACCGAGTTCTTGCTGAAGCAACTGCACTGGCACTCACCATCCGAACACTCATTCAATGGCCGTCCTTATGCCTTAGAAGTGCACATGGTTCACGAGAGCCGTGATAAGAAGGTCGCCGTGGTGGGAATCACCTACAAGATTGGTCGCCCTGACACTTTTCTTGCCGAGGTCAGTAAAAGCAAGGAAATAGGGCATTTAGAAAGTTATAATCATGTTTGAAATATGAAAAATAATAATATTATATTCATACCTTCTAAAAGCAAAGAGTTATAAGACCCGTTTTATAACTTGGTCTTCTTGTGTGTGAGAGAGATTTTCACTTTAAACCTAAACTGACTTGGTCTGCTTTTGGCAGTTGTTGCCGGAAATCAAGACTGTCACCGAGAAAAAAAACTTCGCGGTGGATGCAGGAATCGTGAACCCCAAGCGAATCAAGATTGGCAGTAGAAAGTACTACAGATACATTGGCTCTCTCACCACACCCCCTTGCACAGAGGGAGTGATTTGGACCATAGTCAAGAAGGTAAGCGAGCTCACCAACTGGTTGTTGCTCGTCTGTGGCTCGTCTTGCTTGCATATCGATATGAGCTGAGCTCAAGTCCAGAAAAGTTGTTAGGCCTATTATATGAAATTGAACATGCCTTTGTTTGTTAAGCTTAAAAAACTTGAAACAACGGGGAAATGATTTGCTCATTTAAGTTGATGCTTAGTTTCAATTTTAATTTAATTTTATAATGATTCTATATACATTCACCACACCATTCATCTGTCTTCCAACTTATATATATATATATATATATATATATATATATATATATATATATATATATATATATATATATATATATATATATATATATATATATATATATGAAAACTGGTTTTAAACACTCTTTTATGTCATACTTTAATTCGTGTGATTGTACACGGTCGGATTGATCGATCTCATGAACGAAATGGTGATTATATATATCTATATCGATCTATCTATCTATCTATCTATCTATATATATATATATGTATATATATATATATATAATGGTGGTGGTTATGCTAAGGTGGTTTGGTTTGCTCACTGTTAGCGAATAAATGATGTTTCAGGTGAGAACGGCCTCCAGGATGCAGATCAAGGCACTAAGGGATGCTGTTCATGATGTAAGTTCTCTTTATTTCTCCTTTGAGGATTTGAACTAGTCGGTGGCAGATTTACATCGAGTCGAGGTGGGCCATTCGCCATGCCCAAAATTTAGAAGCTCAACAAAAAGTTTTAGCCTACGGTTCGACCCGTAAGCTAGCCCAAACCAACCCTTTTGCCCGCACTAAGTAGGGTCTCTACAAGAATTCATGGTTCCCATTGTGTTCTATATAGTGTTTGCTGAAATTCCCAAGATTTTTTTTTCTCGTAAAATGAGGTGACCAAATCCAGATGCATGCACCTGAGTATTGATCTCATGACCTTCAACTTGTGAGCCGACCCCTATATGAACGATTGCTCCTTGTGCCATATCGTTGCAAGATGTCACCGTGAATCGTCTCCCATTTTTCTTTGAAGTTTCATGAATCCTGATGTTACTTAATCTTGTGACAGGGACACGACACGAATTCTAGGCCGATACAAGAAATAAACCGGAGACAAGTTCATTTGTATACCCCAAAGGTCCTTGCAAGGAATCAGCACTTCTAACCCAAGAAGGAGACAACGCCATGACCAATCTCCATGAGTGAGAGAGAGAGAGAGAGAGAGAGAGAGAGAGAGAGAGAGAGAGAGAGGGAGAGATATGTTATAATTTCATGTGTTTGGATCGGTGCTTCGCCGGTTTTTTTGAGAAAATTGTTATTGGTACATTCTTTTTAGACTTTCATGAGTATTGCCTGTGTAACACATTCATGAAGTGGGCTTAGATTACATAAATACGAATTTGGGATTTGCATCTGACTTGGCTCTTTAAGCTCGAACTTGATCTAGTTCGACTGAGCTCATGAATCAGCTCGAACTTTTTAAGTAGAGTTCAGGTGGCTCATGAGCAGCTCGGCTTGCTTGCACCCTTAGAACTAGCTTTTGCATTTGGAATTGACAAACTGGGTTTTAGTCAAACCTCTACCAGATGTGTGTGTTGTGGGTGTTGAACTTGTGACCTTCCACATAAGGGGTCGATCGAGTCGATCCCTTAGCCAGGAGAGGCGTGTCTCCTTGTGCGAATCTGGATCAACGAAATACAACATTCGGGGAGTCGATCCCTGGTCGTTCAACACAAATTGATTCGTGTAAAACTCAACTTATAACATCCCTAGGTTGTTTGCGAACCGAAAAGAATGGCAATCGTGTATCCATTTGTGTCTAAGAGAACTTTTTATTGCTCGGGTGCAGAGTTCCACAGACACAAGCGTCCCATACTAGACTGGAAAATCAGGTAATATTGGTGCGTTAGGATAAACTTTAGCTTGACTAAAATGTGTATAAAATACACTTAATAAATAAATTTATATAAAGAAATGGACCCTACAAACTCTGACTTGAGGCATGAGTAAGATTTAGAAAGTTAGAAAAAACACTCTTATTATACTTGTACCTCATAAAAAATAAACAGTAGATATAAGACGTGCTTAATCTTATACATCTATGTATATATTTACCTATACTGAGGAAATGTATAATTCATAGATCATATTTGCACATATATATTGATTCCATACATGTTGAAACATCCTCAAAGATATCAACCCTTTGATCGATGAGATCAATGGTTCAAATTTAAATTTAAAAAATAAAAAGTAGATGCATTAGATGTTAATAAACAGTAGAATCTCTCTCTCTGCACACGTGTGCTTACGCACACAGACGTGAGCTCGTACACAAAAAAAGTGGTGTTTACACTTTGAAGAAGTTTCTTCCATTGTAGTTTGGAAAATAATAAAAAAAATTTCTTCTTTTTTTAAGACACCAAACCGGCGATTTGCTGATGTTTTAAAATTTCATTTTCACATTTAAAGATGTTATGTCTACCTAGGCATAGCTGGTTTGGAACTCGTCCGACCAAAACTGGTAAAACTGGACTTGGAACTAAAGGCTAACCGGTTTGGTTTTAATCTCTCCTTTCATACAATTGAAACCAGGCAGAACTGGAACCAAGAGTCAAACTATCAGTTTTATATTTTTTATTTCTTTTCTAAATTTTAAAATGTTACGTTCTTTGTACATTTTGAAACTCAAACTAGAACCCAAACCCAAATCCAAATCGACTTGACCCTGGTTCCTGGTTCTAGGGGACATAAATGGGCCATATCTACATCCCATCTAAGTTGCATAAAGCCTGACCAGCCACAGAAGTTGCCGTGGTGTTACGATCCCCCCTGCAAGTTATTTTCCAGTAAAAACCAAGGTTATGATCAGCTGTTGGTTTGTTAATTCAAAACTTGTTTCCCCTTAAGCGAGGTCTCGAGTTCGGGTCTTGTGAATGAACAAACCAGTTCTCAGAGGGGTTTACCCTCACAGTGGGCTGACCCCCCTCGCACTGGGTTATTTGGGGTGCTTTGGGCTTCCGGATGCCAAAAGGTTCAACAAAAGATCAACTGAAAAAGAAATATTGATTATATCTTTGGTTGATAGGGCTGCCAAAAGAGATGAGCTTCTTCGCTTCCTCTCAGCGACCGGCAAACTCACACTGTTCATTTCCTAAGGCTCATCACATGGTTACAAAATCTGTCGACTTAGTTCAACGCGGTATGAACATGGCATTCTAATACTCAGTATGCATGGTTTTACTAAAATAATGTTTCGTATTGATTCAGAATTGCTGTTCGAAAATGAGAATCATGATTTGAAAGTGACAACTCTCTCTATGTATAAAGTTGAGAATCCAAATCATTTTATTTTATGTAATTTCACTCATCCAATCAAAAGTCATAAGTAATTGAGATTGAAAATAAAAAAATCAAAAGATAGTTGTAATTTTTGTAGAATACTTGATTGCCTCAAATTTATTTTTCACTTTTTGTTTTTAATCTTAAATCAAATAGTTAAAATTGCTTTCAAAAGAGTTCACACTTTAATTGAGTTTGCATCCTCCACCTTCTCTCTCTATAATTCCGTGGCATGAAACTTGAGTTAAGAGGATTCATGCACACCTACTGATTTACTTACACACACAGGATATGACTAACCAAAGTGACAAAGACCGACTCACTAACCACCGATTAAGGATAAGAGAGATTTGAAACAAATGCTAGAAAACAACTGAATGAAAATTCTTTAGACCTGATCTTATTTATACTCAAGACAACTAGGTTTAAGGCATATTAACTTGCTATAATGATTCTCCCAAAAAATAGAGAGTCACCTAGTAAAATGGTGATACAGGCTCAACCACCTATGAATTAGCTATAAAGACTTTTCTGAGAAATAAACAATCACCTACTAAAATGATGATACATACTCAACCATTTATGAGCTTTGCTATAATTGTTGTTTTAGAAATTGCTAAAACCACAAAATGAACATTAGATTTGAATTATCTATACCCAAAATGAGCCAACAAAAGCAGTTGATTTTAAAAAATACTGAAAATCTCTTAGTAAGCTTAAATGTTACTTTACTCTTAAATGACATCATGCTGAGTTAACAAACCACCTTGAGTTTCCTGAAATCATTAATGCTCCATTCTGTTGGTTTCACTTTATACACGTGTAAGAGAAGTCCTTTTGACCATGTTAAATCATTAGTGCAAATCATTAGTGCATGATCCTTCATGATCTCCACACCTCTAACACTGTTTATTCATGTTCACTATAACTTTTTTTAGCATGAGCGTAATAAGGTGTATTTCAAAAAAAAAATAAAGAACAATCTTATCGTGAGCAGTGTGAGAGCGGGCGGGATCTAGTATATACAATCACCTTCGCAGTTTTATTTTGTCCATTGTGCTTCGTGTAAGGATTGGACGATTTTCTGGCAACGGTAACCCAAGCTAGTTAAGGAAAATGGCAAATTTTCTCCTAGGGCAGGTGGGGATTTGTGTGCGAGACCAAGTGGTAAAAGAAGGCGGCTGCGGCATTGAGAGGGACAGAGAGGGTGCACGTCGTTGCTTCCCACAACAGTGGGCCTCCAACCACCACCCAGATGCAGGTGTGCGTCGATCCTCGCCTTTAAGAGGTCATCCACCACCAACTTTTTCTCCGCAAGCACCCCCAAGAAATCCCTCGCTCTCGTGTCTACCATGGCGTCCCTCTCCACCATCACCACCACTAAGGCACACGAGAAGGGCGCAACAACTCAGGAGGAGCAAAAGAATGCCTCTGCGCCTCTTCCTGTTCAGGTATTCAACGCCTTTGCTCTATTGCTCTTTCCTACCCGATTCATTGTTAATCCATAAAGGTATTTTGGGGAATCATTCGTGTGCATTTCTCTAGAATCAAGTATTACTGAATTCATGTTGTTGGTTAAGAAATCTATGAACATATATTCTAAAGCCCATAATTGTTTCGCCAATTTTAAGAGGCCTTTTCTCCGTTAACGGATTGATGGGATTATGGGCTTGTTCCCTGCTATTGGCTTCTGGACAGTGATATTTTATAATGGGCAAGTTAGAGTTTGATTGATAGTTTTTGGTTGTTTGTTCTGGATTGAGGGTCTCGTGATATCTGATCGAGAATAATTTCATAGATCCCTCCTTCCAGTGATGATTTCTGAGCCACATATTTTCTTGGCTTTATCTTTTGTTTTTGTTTTTGATCTCTAACGTAATTCCCCAAGAAAGTTATTGTTCATCACTAGGTTTGAAGTGATTGCACTTATTCTAAGAAGAGTTTTCTGGGTGAAGGATTTTTTTTTTTCACTTGGTGTGATTATCGTCTCCTTTTGGTTTATCCACTGATCCTATAAAACCATTCTGCTCAGGTTTCCAAGCGCTTGGAGAAATTTAAAACAACAATCTTCACTCAGATGAGCCTCCTTGCAATCAAACATGGTGCAGTAAATCTCGGCCAGGGCTTCCCCAACTTTGATGGCCCGGAGTTTGTCAAAGAGGCAGCTATTCAGGCCATTAGAGACGGAAAGAACCAATATGCTCGTGGCCATGGTGTTCCAGCTTTGAATGCTGCAATCGCCAACAGATTCCGGAAAGACACTGGCTTAACTGTTGATCCAGACAAAGAAGTCACCGTCACTTCCGGCTGCACCGAGGCCATCGCCGCCACTGTTCTCGGCCTGATAGATCCTGATGATGAAGTTATCCTGTTTGCTCCTTTTTATGATTCATATGAGGCTACCCTTTGCATGGCCGGAGCAAAAATCAAGACGGTTACCCTCCGACCACCGGAATTTGCAGTGCCCGTGGAGGAACTTAAGGCTGCATTCTCCAAGAAAACGAAAGCCATCATGATAAATACTCCCCACAATCCCACAGGGAAGATGTTCACCAGGGAAGAACTTGATCTTATTGCCTCCTTATGCATTGAAAATGATACTTTGGTGTTCTCGGACGAGGTTTATGACAAATTGGTTTTTGAAGCTGATCATATTTCCATTGCTTCACTTCCTGGCATGTTTGAGAGGACAGTTACTCTGAATTCTCTGGGGAAGACATTCTCATTAACAGGGTGGAAGATTGGATGGGCCATTGCACCTTCTCATTTGACATGGGGACTGAGGCAGGCACATTCATTTCTCACATTCGCAACCTCGACGCCAATGCAGTGGGCTTCTGTCGCGGCACTAGAGGCTCCTGATTCCTACTATGAAGAACTTAAGAGAGATTACCAGGCCAAGAAAGACATCTTGGTGGAGGGGCTCAAGGCAGTTGGATTCACTGTGTACCCTTCGCGCGGCACCTATTTTGTTGTTGTCGATCATACGCGATTTGGGTTCGAGGACGATATCAAGTTCTGTGAGCATCTGATTAAAGAAGTGGGTGTGGTTGCCATACCCACCAGTGTGTTTTACCTCAATCCGGAGGATGGGAAGAATCTGGTAAGGTTCACGTTTTGCAAAGATGAGGATACCTTGAGGGCAGCCGTCCAGAGGATGAAGGAGAGGCTTAGGTGAGATGATGTGCGCAGTCTACTTCACAGCTTCCGTCTCATGTGGTGGCTGGCTTCTGTCTTCATGTGCGAAAGACCGGTTAACCCTGATTTGTAATGAACCTTTCATGGCATTTACTTGTTGAATGATGCAAGATTGAATTACGTTGTGAGACGGAACAATTGATCTGATCTGAAAATGGGAGTGAATGATTTTGTGTTTGCATAATGAAATTCTTCGGCGCCATGAGCGCTTTTTTGTACCCCAACAAAAATGGACACTCGAGGGCTCGAGTCCTGTTGAACCGGGTTGTACAAACACGACTCGAAGGGCTTAGAACAATCAGGTTCGAGGTCTGTCTTCATCTGACACGAGTAAGATGCACTTGCATATATCTCAGTACATTCTAAATTAAAACCCACTAACATTGAAATCCATCTAAATTAGTGCATTTTATCAGGAGAATGATTCTCCCTATAGCTACCAAAAACAGGTTATAGGAACCAAAGGTTAGGGATGGCACTATTGGATCGCTGTTGGAGCCTAACCTGATCTGATCCAAATGGGGCGGATATATCCAGTTTAATTGCCGTTTGGCAATGGGGATGACCTGAATTGCTTTGATTGGGTAACTAGGCTTGCCTTATCCTTTGTCTTCCCTCGAATGAACAAAAAATGAAGTTGCAGGGGTTAGATTACGAATAGCTTGATTGTACTCAAAGATGCTTTTAATTTTGGAAAATATGGTTGAAGTTGAAGTTGGAGTACCGGGCTCCCGGATCAAACCCATCACCCACGGGGAAAAAAAGAGACCCAGTCTCATACCCATCCCTGTGGGTGACTGGGTGGGTATGGAGCAAAAGAACGAGCTTCGGGTGCAATAGAGGGTATTGGCAAACCCGACACAAAGCCATACACAGGCTTATACGTTTCGATTATTTAAACGTTCACATTTTAATCATTCAGTATCCCATTATAAGATCTCTTAAAAGGCATAATATTCAAAACGATCAAGATATACATTGTCTTCAGTAGTAATGAACGTATTTGTGATAGAAAATTTTGCAAGGATGGCAGTGGATTGCTTGTGCAACACAAGGAACGGGTCCCTGAACTAAGAAGACAGCGGAGAGAAAAAAGATTTGGATGAAGTCATACCTTTCCATCTCCCTCTTCCACGGCTCATCGGCCGCTCTTCGTTGTTTGGTTCTCCCCGCATCGAAACAAGGCATCCTTTTCTTGCCCAACACAACACCACCATGACGATCGCACACACTTCTCCTCTTACATATGATATTCTGCTACCACTAATTCTTGACGCCATTGTTCATCTCTGTGGCTGAATTGACAAAGGGTTCAATTTCCATAGTCGATGATGTCTGCAAGCAGGAGCGTCAGAGTTTACCGCCTCTTCTGGTGCTACCAGTGCCGGCAGATGGTCCGAATTCACTCCGGCCGAGATCCTCTTTGTCCCCGCTGTTACGGAGGCTTTGTCTACGACGTCGACAATCGAACCCGCTTCCTCATCGACATGACCGGAGCTGAGCCCGCCTACTCGGCCGCTGACGATCTCTTGGACGCCCTCTCTTCCATTCTCCGTCCTCCTTCTCCGACGACACTAGCGGCAAGAAGAACCAGAAGAAGAATCATCACCACCAACAGTACTAACAATGATAACAGTAGCTCGATGGCTGAACGACGTTCCGGTGCCGGAGTAGGCCTGAGCGCGGGGGACTATTTCATGGGTCCAGGTTTGAACGAATTGATAGAGGATCTCACTCAGAACGACCATCCCGGCCAGCCCCCTGCTTCACAATCCGCCATAGACGCATTGCCGACGATTGCCATCACTTCTAAGCATCTTAACGCGGAATCTCATTGTCCCGTTTGCAAGGAAGAACTCGAAATCAGAGAGCTCGTTCGTCAATTGCCCTGCAACCACCTCTACCACTCAGATTGTATCATTCCCTGGTTGCAACTACACAATTCTTGCCCAGTTTGCCGCCACGCTTTGTCGGTAAGTCGGAGTCCGGTTTCTTCATCTGCTTCGTCTCCTTCGTCGGGCCGTCGTCCTTCCGATGCGGACAGAGGAAGAATTGTGAATCGTCCTACTGAACAGTATAGTTTTCACGATGATGGTGATGATGGGGAGAGCCTTAATTTCAGCAGGCCATGGAATTTCTTCTGGTATTTGTGGCCGTTCAGGACATCGTATTCCAATTATGGGTATCGATGGCAGCGAGATACAACTAGCAATTTCCTCAGAAATTACTTTGGATGGCCATTCATCAATGACTGAACAAGGATCAATGATTCAAATTTGCTCTTTCTGAAATCCACCCAACCATGAACATAATAAGAACATATTTATCCGACAGATTCCCAAGAAATAAATGAAGTTCAAAAGGATTGCTTCTCTTTTCCAATTCAATTTGGTGATGGGTATTGATGGTCGTTTCATCTAGTGCACACGGATTTGCTATTGATAAATGAATCTGCTTGAATCCTTTGTTCTAGGGAGAGAAAGGAGGACGTTACGTGTTGGTGCTGTCTTTGTTCTCCTGTTTGTATGCATTGGTAGCATTGCCTTGTTTGCCTCTCATCAAGGCAGTGGGGTTGCCAATGGATGCATGCATACCTTTCCTCTGTGTGTGTGTGTGTGAGAGAGAGAGAGAGAACTTGGAAAATATCAAATTGGAACATGGTACTGTTAAAAGCTGAGGAATTACAAAGGAAAGGTGTGATCAAGGCTGACCTATGTAATGGAAGAGTGATCATCCATCTTACTCAAAATTTCAACCAAAAGAGACGGTAAAAGTTTTTACGCATGGATTATGATTTAATATGGTTATACGAGGAAAGACTGTATCCTGCTAATTAACATGTAGGGAATTTAAGGTAAGATGGATATAAGCTAAAACGATAGAGACATGTTTACATAGATTAAACGAGCAAAAAGTATGAGAATCTAAATTCTGAACACTTTAAAATAATGAAAGGAGAAACTGAAAAAATTGTTGAGAGGAACAAATAAAGCAAGTAGTTTTCTTCTTCGAGTTGAAAGTTAACAAGGCACAAGATCAGGCTCAATGACATCAAACAATTTCTATAACCGACCCAACCTAGTATGCAGCAGACCTACTTTAAAGCACGGGGTGATGCATGCGTCTCACCTGAAATCTAAAAAATTCTCGAGTCCGTCTTCGTATATCTAAAAATACAAATATGCTTCACCAAAAAAAATCCTCAGCCCTCCATGGGACAAGGCTCGGTTGAGTGCCTGTTGTTGCGGTGTAGGCCTGATTTAATGCATGAGGTATATGGTTGGTCCTCCTTAAGAATGGATAGTAGCTTCTCATAACGCTCTTGGCTTCATGCTAGCAGAGCCAATACTGTGGCTCACCACTTAGAATCTCTAGCATGTGCTATCTCTCACAATGTAGTTATTTGTTTAATAGAAAAAATGGCATCATGGCTACGGAGGATTAAGCTGAGCAAGTAGATCTTGTGAAGGAGCCACGTGCTGCTTATGGCTCGGCTCATTCGTCGACTCAAAATGCATTCCCATTTGGTTTGTGAGCCGACTCGAGAATTAAAAGTTTTTTTTCGGTTACAAGAGGAGGTCGAAGCCTAACACACCTACCAACACACATGCACCTTTTGGGAGTCGAACTCCTTACCACCAGGGGCAGCGCCTTGTCATTGAGCTAATTCTCTAGGTGACGAGAATTAAAAGGAACTGAACGTCAGTTGCTTGCTAAACTTTCAACATTCATCATAATTTAAGACAATTTTTATTTTTATTTTTTATACAGTTTTAATCTAAAATTCTTGATTACATGTTTACCTGTAGTTAAGGTGTTGTCCTAACATGTATTTTGAGTCAAGGGGCGTGTTTATTTCTTCATAGGTCATGAATCAATACAAAACGTGACACGAAAACCCAGTACAGACACAATTCGATCGTGTCCACTCAAAGTAAGAAAGAAAATAATTGATTCGTGTATATATGAAGGTATCCCTTGTTTAGTGCTGGACACGAAACACTGACATCTCCACCCAAAGTGACACGAGAGAAATCAAGGTGTTTTCAAGTTTGCGTGCTTTGACATTAAAACAAGATCATATGCCAATGAACACGACCTGAAACATGAAATGGCGACCCTTGGTTTTGATGGGTTCATAACCAACGTTTCGGAACAACGCGAAGGATGTGATCCAGGCTTCAACAAGAAACCAAGTGGACCAGATTTCCACTACGTGGGACTTGCTTGTCCACATAATAGGATCTGGGCTGTCAGTGGATCGGGTCTGTGTTGGACCACTTCGGGAACAATCCCCACCGATCGAGCTGTCTGTTTGTTCTTGTCTCGTTAACCTGATGAGCCAAGCTCGTTCCAGGACACGAAGTTGAATTCCATTAAGACTTTTAGAAACTTAGTTTTTCCATTAATCTTCATTAGAAAATGAAATCCTTGCTTTTATAAGTAAAGGTGATGATTCAGATCCAATTCAAGCCCGACCTGAGAAGTCCAGGACTGTCAGTTCAGCACGCCCTTGGTTGGTTCTTGGACTATCCGAAGCAACTCAGAAGTCATGTTGGGTCTGGACCCGGACCAATACTATGTGTAGATATGAATGCATTTTTTAAATTTTTTTTAATGTTTTTTTACATGCGGGTCGGTTTGGGAACCCAACTCGCTCGGCTTGTTCATGACTCGAACCCGAAGTAGCCGAACCCGCGGACTCGATTTCCGTACTTAATTTTCAGTTGGCAACGGCCGTTTGCTTTTAGTGTGATCTTTATTAAAAAAACGAAGGCCCACTGAGGACTTTAAATCAGAACTAGGTTTCTACGTGAAAGAAAAGAATGGGGTCAAAGGCGACCAAAGAGATTGTGTGAGACGGAGAAGCAGAGCTTCAGTCGGCCATGGCTGGCGTTCTCACCTCCTTCTCCTCTCCTTCTTTTCTCTTTTGGTTAACTCAACAACCGTTCATGAAGGATTTCCGTTGGATCCAATACAAGACACCTGCATCGTCCCCATCGTTCCTCTTCTCCACCATCGTCGCCTACCTATCCGTCGTCTTCCTCCTATGGCTCTTCATGCGCACCCGAGACCCAATTCGCGGCCTCCGTCCGGTAACAACCCTCCACAACCTTTTCCTGGTTCTCTTGTCCTTCTTGATGGCTGTCGGCTGCTCGCTTTCGGCCCTGCGGCAGATGCCGAAGGCCGAATGGCTCTTCTGCTTCCCCGTCGGCACCGAATCCGCCGGCCCCATATTCTTCTGGGCCTACGTGTTCTACCTCTCCAAGATCTTAGAGTTCTCCGATACCATCATCTTAATTTTCAAGAAGAAGCCGCTGACTTTCCTTCACGTTTACCATCACGCATTAGTTGTGGTGACGTGCTATCTTTGGCTGCAATACTCTCAGTCGCTGATGGTGATCGCGCTCGTCACCAACGCTACCGTCCATACGTTTATGTATGCGTATTACCTTCTTTGTGCTCTTGGGTACCCGCCGAGATGGAAGAGAGTGGTGACAGATTGCCAGATTCTGCAGTTCGTGTTTAGTTTTGCGGTGTCCACGGTCCTCTTGTGGAAGCATTTCGCCGGAAAAAGGGGCGGCTGCTGCGGGATGAAGGCGTGGGGATTCAATGCGGCGTTCAATGCGTCGCTGCTTGTTCTGTTTATCAATTTCCACTCCAAGAATTACCCACGCAGATCCCGTCGTGATCTAAAGAAGGCCTGACATGTTGGTTGGAACATTTGTTTCGATTTGAGAACTCGAAATTAATTTCCTGATCCAGTATTCCGGATCACGTTGTTCTAGACTTAATTAATCTCCTAAACGACTCGGAGATCACGAGTTCAATGCCTGGGGCGTGCATATCTTTTAAGAGTCTTCTAACTCTACCTGTAAAAAGGGTGTCTCCTTTGTTTAGGAAGTTCCTATTATTCTAATTATATATATATATATATATTTCGATTGCTCTTTAAATAGGGCAGACAGTACTAGAACAAACAAGCCCATTCATATGGTATTGTCTCTTCGAGAATACACATGCACCAAAGATTTGATCACACCCCAAATTCACATGCAAATGATTCAAGGTCGAGGAACTGTTTCCGGGTTCAAAACGAAAATTGAAGAAAACTATCTGCCACCAGACAGCTCAATGGCTACTTGGTAAGAAGAATCATCTGCCCACTCAAACTGTGGAGGCATTACAGAGGATTCTTGATTTCTTATGCTTTCAAGCTGCAGCCATTCCTCCCAGCGCTCCGTGAGTCCTTCTCCTTGAAGCATATGTGCGACCTCTGTCATTTTCGGACGATCCTCCGGTGAACTTTGAGTGCATAACAGTGCAACCTGAACCATCATCTCTACTTCTTTAGGATCATAGTCCTGCTTCAGATTGCTGTCCACGATATCAGCAAGCCTTTTCTGTGCCTGTAGCTTTTTGATCTGCTACATGAAGCATGTGTTAATCCATACATCTCCGGTCCTCCAACCGATAGAAATCATGGCAAACCAAACTATTTATTTGGTTAATAATGAACAAAACCAAATGTGATGACAAAAGCTATCGTTGCTTTTCATTAACTTGCATTTGGTTAAGACATGTTCATGTTGTTTTGCTTACACACTAGCAAACGGACACGTGCATGTGAACAAACACAAGGATATACATACACACATACATGCATGCACACATGCACGTGCACACACACACACACACACACACACACATATATATATATATATATATATATATGTATATGTGCGTGCATGTGATTTGCTTACACGCAAACAGAAACACGTGTTAACAAAGACATGAATATACATACATGCATAAATATATGAATATGTGTTATGTGTGCACACATGTGTATATATAACATATAGTTCTAAGTAAGAATAAAGTGCAGAACTTCAAATGTGAGAAACAATGTATATTTAAAAAGAAAGTTCTTCAAGGACATGCTTGAAATTATATAGATATACCTTATGATATGTGAAACAATATTGCTATACATATTAAAAAAGTGACAAAATATGTCTGAGGTGAATCTAAGGGAGATGTACCAGCACAAAAAGAAACTTGGTGATGGAGTCAAGTGGTGTAAGATAAAATAAGGCAAAGAAGACACATATTACAAATTATATTATACCAATAAGACTAGTGAAACTTGAGACGCTTATAAGAAAGCAAAGAAAGAAGCGAAAAAACTGTTGATGAAACAAAAACCAAAATTTGGAAGGATTTATATAAAAAGCTTACCTCAAAAGAAGGTGAAAGAGATATTTTAAGATAGCTAAAGCTAGACATAAGAAAACTAAGGATCTTAGTTTTGTTAGAGAAGATTTAGTGAGAAACGATGATATCAAATATAGATGAAAAATTTATTTTTATAAGCTTTTTAATTAAAATGCATATGATATGATAGTATTAGCTTAGGAGAGTTAGCCCAAGGAATCCACACATAGATCATCACATATAAAAAGAAAAATGGCATTCTCTTCATGCATTTGAGAGAGAGAGAGAGAAGAGAAAGTCGGTACATGGTCAAGCAGGAGCACATCCTCCTCCTCTTCAAGTCGTGAAAAATCTATTGCACGCTGGCCACTTACGAGTTCTAGGAGTGTCACACCGTAGCCGAAAACATCGGTCTTTTCTGATGATCTGCCGGTGGTTAAATATTCTGGAGCAATGTGTCCCATTGTTCCACGCACCTGAGTTGTGACATGGGTGAAGTTTGCGTCCATGAGCTTGGCTAACCCAAAGTCCCCAACCACAGCTTCGTAGTTTTCATCTAGCAAAATATTAGCAGCCTTCAAATCACGGTGTATAATTTTGGGGTTGCAATGCTCATGCAGGTATTCCATGCCATGAGCCGTACCCAGAGCGATACGTTTCCTTGATGGCCAGTCCAAACCTTTCTCTCCAGGTTTCAAATCTTTCTCACAGATCACGAAGATAAAGCAGTTGGTCATGAAATATACAAGTACCAATAAGAAAGCATAAAGCATAGAATTTGATATTTGTAATCTTTAAGACAACTAATTCCACAAAACAAAAGATTTCAAGCAAATCCATCAAATAGATCACCACACAAATGATCTTATTTTGACTAAATGGGACATAACATGAGAATGCTCCAATAGTGATTGAACAAATGTTACTTTCAGAAGCCAATCTTTCCACATATACTTAAAACAACTGTAATTGCTCCGACTGAGAATCATCGACATACTGATATCTACAAGACAAGTATATCGAAAGCCTTCCCAGCTACTTTACATACATAGGTATGTCTTCAATTCAATGCCAACTAATAGATCTCTTCAATTACTATGGTATGCCTCTACCACTATATCAAAGGTGTCTCTTATTCGACAATGTGAATTTCAAAAGGAACTTTTCTTGAGAAAATATCACCATAAACATGTCACGGTAGTAAAATGTGACTACTGTGTATGGTATTGCCCACTGATTCATGAATGAAAGAAGTCTACAAAATTCTCGATAATATAACAAGATTGGTGAAACTGGAAAAAAGAACACAGCTGTGTTCGGTAGGCAAAAGCTATACTCCTAAAATACTATAGTGCTGCTTTTTAATTTTGTAGTTCCCTGCCAGAATTATACGTAAATTTTAGTGCGCAAAGTCTAGAACAGAAATGGGTCAATGAAGAGCCAAGACAAGGAGGGCTTCCCCCATTAACCAGTTGGCTTAAATCATTGCTCCCGTCCAGTTCAAACATCATCAACAGTGTACTAGGGGTCAAATTTTTAATACATGTGTCGAGAATAACCTCTTTTTCTTTCAATTTTATCTAACTATACATGTTTTATGTCAAGCACAAAATCCTGTCAATGTGTCTTTGATTCACAATCTGATGAATTACCAATACGAAACTTCAGCTTTCTAGTATTATTCATGTGGGACCAATATCACACCATAATATGCCCTGAATTGCATAACTACAATTAATGGACCTATATCTGTCCGACCTCTGCAGCATGACCATCATATGGATCTCTTCCATGTGTTGTAAATCATAACCTAGATATGAATTTCAGAAAACAAAAACACACTTTCAGCATCATGGAAAAATGAGTAAAGAGTCACATCTGGAATTCATAACCAGAGAATTTATTTTCAGTGGATCTCCTTTTCTTTTATGGCTTGTTTTCTGCAAAGTTAGTTCATATGACAAAGCAGCATTTTGCTTCATTATATATAATTGCAAAGTCAGATACAGCAAAATCATGTTATAAGCGAAGGCCATTGCCTGGTACTAAGAAATAGCTTCTCCATTAGTAAGGACTTTATGCGCAACAGATGCATATGGTAAGAAACACTCTCAAGATACAAGATCAAAACTTATGGCTTAATGATGCTCAAACATAGATAAAGATATCGACAAATGAAGGTTGCAAGAGCCAGTATAAAGAGTCTACCTCGTAAGCAGTGGGCAACACTCAGGTTTTTCATGAATGGGTATACAAGAATCCTCTCTGATGTTGTGATACAGAAACCAATCAACCTCAGGATATTTCTGTGGACTGCAAGACTTATCAATTCAACCTCTCTGAGGAATGCAGCTTCCCCAACAGGACTGTGGTAAGCTGTCAAACGTTTTACAGCAACTTTCATATCACCTGGAAGAACACCTTTGTAAACCTTTCCAAACCCACCCTGGCCAAGGACATTATTTTCATTGAAATTGTCCGTTGCAAGCTGAAGCTCACGCCAAGAAAACCGCTTTATTTGACCAAAGGAGCATTTTCTCTCATCTTCACCTAAAAATATCACCCAAAAATTTAGACATAAGTAGGCAAATTAATCTTTGCTTGTACCCCCCTCATAGACCTGCTGCCACACAATTGTGACTACCTCTACCCTCTCCCTACATGGGGAAACCAAAAAGAGAAGCAGCAGAACTCTTTGGTAGATATCAGAGAGCAGGCTTTACATGGTGGCAGCAGCTCATTTGATTTAATGATAGGCTGTTACTCATAAGAAACAATTTCAGTGAAGACTCTGCTTGAACTAGTTTTTCCTTCAGTTACCGTTTTAAGTACGGACTGTGACAAATAAGTTCAAAGCCGATCTTCGAAGACACCTATGTGCATATGAAACTTTAACATTTTAATGATGCGACTGCCTTGAAGGTTGAACCCTGCTCACCCTAAATGCAACAGCTACAAAAGATGATCTTACCCATCTATCATAAATAACATGGACCTATCACGAAGATAAGGATACCTGAGACGTCAAAGTACTCATCATGCTTCAAAGCACGTTCTCTGCATTTCCAGTAGATCAAGACGATTCCAATGGAAAAGACAAGTAATATGCTTCCTCCAGCACCACTGATGAGAATACTGGAATAATTGCGTGATGAATCTGATAAAAAGAGTATTGTGCTCACCATGCTTCAGAATGTGATTATCACACAACAGGATACAAGAAACAGATATGTTCATATAAAGGTTGCATATACATGTGATAAAGGGGGAGCTCAAGAAACATCTTTGTGAACTGGAATTGCAATGAAGACGGTTTCCTGTGAAACTGCAAAAGAAGAAAACTTGCAAAAGGTGTTAGTGGATACAGAAACATAATAACTCTTGGTAAATGGATTCAAAAGAATGAAGTCAAAGAAAAAGGCTCTTAAATATATAAAAGTTAGTAAATATGTAGGATCAGATAATATTCCTATAGAAGTATGAAAAATCCTACGAGAGATGGGGTTCCCTTGGCTCACAAGACTATTTAATAAAATTTGGAGAACCCAAAAGATGTCCAAGGAATGGAGAGCAAGTGAACAAGAGAGACATTCAAAATTGCGCAAATTATCAAGGTATCAAGTTAATGAGCCATACTATGAAATTATGAGAAAGAATTATCAAACGTAGGTGAAGACAAGTATCGAGTACAACAGAGAACCAATTCGGATTCATACCCGACAAATCTACTATTGAAGCGATTCACCTATTGAGACGTCTTATAGAACATTTTCGAGCAAAAAAGAAGAACCTTCACATGATATTTATTGATCTAGAAAAAGCTTACGATAGGGTGTCAAGAGATGTTAAAATTGAAGAACCTTGGAAAGGAGAGATATCCCATTAACATACATAAATCTTGTAAAAGACATGTACGATGGTGCAAAAACATGTGTGAGGACTCATAAAGGAATGAAAGACTCCTTTGAAGTTAATATTGGATTATATTAGGGATCAACTTTGTTCATATTTATTTATATTGGAGATTTGTCGTTAACTCCGCCCATGTAAGGATCACCCTTGCATTGCCGGTTCCAAGCCCGGATAAAGGAGGAGGGTTGTGTTAGGCTTCCGACAGCCAGCGTAAAACTTCGTTAGATTTTTATAACATGGATTACAAAAATTTTGAGCATTGCTTTGGGGCGTCCCCGCTTAGTGACGTGCTGCAGAGCCCGAATGTAGTAAGAAGTAAACAAGGGCCACTACATTTTCGCCCGAATGTAGTGAATCAATTACAGAGAGGGTTCCCACGTCATGGACGGGTGTGGGTAAAGAAGTTAGTCCCGCTACATTGCAGCCCGAATGTAGTGAAAAATTTTCAGAGAGGGTCTCCGCATTTTGATTATGGACGGATGCGGGGGGTAAGGAAGCTAGTCCTAGATAATAAGATTCGTATTGGTTCTTGGAATATCGGAACATTATCCGATAAGCTAATGGAGGTGGTAGATACTATGATTCAGAGAAAGATTCATATTCTATGTTTACAAGAGATAAAATGGGTTGGAGAAAAAGCAAAGGAGATAGAGGATACAAGTTTTAAATTATGGTACTCAGGTAAAGAAAAGGCTCGAAACGGAGTTGGTATTATCATAAATAAAGATTTAAAGGAGAGTGTAGTATACATACAATGATATGGTGACCGAATCATAACATTGAAATTAGTGTTAGGAACAAAGGTTTTGAATATAGTTTGTGCTTACGCACCCCAAGTAGGACTAGAAGATAGTATAAAGACAGTTTTTTGGGAAGAGTTAGATAAGGTGTTTCAAAAGATTCCACAAAGGGAGATGATTTGTTTAGGAGGAGATTTAAATGGACATATCGGTAAAGAGGCATTAGGATATCAAGGGATTCATGGAAACTTTGGTTTTGGAGATATAAATGAGGAAGGTAGGGAGATTTTAAATTTTGCTATGGCATTTGATCTCTTTATAGTCAATACAATCTTCAAAAACCGAGAAGAACATTTAATTACTTATAAGAGTGGCTTATCACAAACACAAATTAATTACTTTATTTGTAGAAAAAAAGATAGAGCGTGTTGTAAAGATTGTAAGGTAATTCCAGGAGAAAGCTTAACCACCCAACATCGACTTTTAGTTATGGATTTACAAATAAAAAAGTGGACAAAGAAGAAAAGAGTGCATCGAGCTATTCGGACTAAATGGTGGAACCTCAAAAGCGAGAAAGAATATATATTTAAACAGAAAGTCCTGCAAGGAGATGTTTGGAATTATGTTGGCACACCGTGTGATATGTGGAACAATATGGCTATACATATTAGGAAAGTTGCGAAAGATGTGTTAGGGGTATCTAAGGGAGGTGTACCGGCACAAAAAGAAGCTTGGTGGTGGAGTGAAGTAGTACAAAATAAAATCAAGGCAAAGAGGGCATGTTACAAATTACATTATGCTAAGAAAACTAGTGAAACTTTCGAAGCTTATAAGAAAGCAAAGAAGAAAGCAAAAAAAGCCGTTAGTGAAGCAAAAGCTAAGATTTGGGAGGACTTATATAAAAAACTCAACTCAAAAGAGGGTGAAAGAGATATTTTTAGGATAGCTAGGGCTAGAGATAAGAAAACTAAAGATCTTAATTATGTTAGATGCATAAAAGACGAGGATGAAAAAATTCTAGTGGCAAATGATGATATAAGAAATAGATGAAAAAACTATTTTTATAATCTTTTTAATGAAAATAAAAATGTTAGTATTAGTTTAGGAGATTTAGCCAACTCAGAAAAGTATATAAACCACAATTTCTACCGACGTATTCAAAAGAATAAAGTCAAAGAGGCTCTTAAACATATGAAGGGTGGTAAATCGGTAGGACCAGATAATATTCCTATAGAAGTTTGGAAAATACTAGGAGAAATAGGAATCACTTGGCTCACAAGACTATTTAATGAAATATGGAAAAACCAAAAGATGCCCGAGGAATGGAGAGCAAGTACACTTATACCCATATATAAGGACAAGGGAGACATTCAAAATTGTGTGAATTATTGAGGTATCAAGTTAATGAGACATACTATGAAATTATGAGGAAGAATTATCGAATGTAGGTTAAGACAAGTATCAAGTAAAACAGAGAACCAATTTGGGTTCATGCCAGGCAGATCTACTATTGAAGCGATTCACCTTTTGAGACATCTTATGGAACATTTTAGAGCAAAAAAAAAAAGCCTTCACATGATATTTATTGATCTAGAAAAAGCTTATGATAGGGTACCGAGGGAGGTTCTTTGGAGAACTTTGGAAAAAAGAGGTATCCCATTGACATATATTAACCTTATAAGAGACATGTATGATGGTGCAAAAACATGTGTGAGGACTCATGAAGGAACAACAGACTTCTTTGAAGTTAATATTGGGTTACATCAAGGATCAACTTTAAGTCCATACTTATTTATAATGGTGATGGATGAGTTAACAAAACATATTCAAGATGAAGTACCTTGGTGTATGTTATTTGCAGATGACATTGTATTAGTGGAGGAGTCTAAGGAAAAAGTTAATAGAAAATTGGAACTATGGAGAGAAACATTAGAAAGCAAAGGCCTCCGACTTAGTAGAACAAAGACACAATATATGGAATGTAAGTTTGATCATTTGGTTACTTCAGAGGACATAGAAATTAAAATTGGCACATATTGCATTCCTCAGAAGGAAAGTTTTAAATACCAAGGGTGATGGAAGAATTGATGGAGATGTTACACATAGAATTAATGCTGGTTGGTTAAAATGGAGAGGAGCATTGTGATAAGAAGATACCATTAAAATTACAAGGTAAATATTATAGAGCAGCAATTAGGCTTGCCATGTTTTATGGTTCTGAGTGTTGGTCAGTTAATCATCAACATGTACAAAAGATGTCTCTGACAGAAATGAAGATGTTGAGATGGATGAGTGGTCATACAAGAAAAGACCGTATACATAATGAGGCTATTAGAAACAAAGTAGGAGTGGCACCAATAGAGGATAAAATGAGAGAACATCGTTTAAGATGGTTTGGACATATAGAAAGAAGATTAAAAGAAGAACCTATAACAAGGTTAGAAAAACTAAATTTGGAAAGTATTAAAAGAGGTAGAGGACGACCACAAAAGTGTTGGAAAGAAACAGTAAAGAACGATCTAGCTTATTGGGAGTTAACTGCTAACATGGCACAAGATAGGGATCTGTGGAAACAAAGAATCCATGTAGCCGACCCCGTCTAGTATGGGAAAAGGCTTAGTTGTTGTTGTTGGTGGTGGTGATTTGTCAATTAACAAAATATATTCAAGATGAAATACCTTGGTGTATGTTATTTGCATATGATATTGTGTTAGTGAAGGAGTTTAAGAAAAAAAATAGAAAATTGAAACTATAGAGAGAAGCGTTAGAAAGGAAAGGCTTTTGACTTAGGAGTACAAAAACAAAATATATGGAACATAAGTTGATTATTTATTTAATTCATAGATATAGAAATTAATATTGACACACATTGCATTCTTTATAAGAAAAGTTTTAAATACCTAAGGTCAATTTTTAAGAGTGACGAAAAAATTGATGATATTATGCATAGAATTAATGTAGGTTGGTTAAAATGGAGAGAGGCATCAAGTATTCTATATAATAAGAAGATACTATTAAAGTTAAAAGGTAAATATTATAGAGCACCATTTAGACCTGCTATGTTTTATGGTTCATAGTGTTGGACAACTAATTGTCAACATGTACAACAGGTGTGTGTGGCAAAAATAAAGATGTTGAGATGGATGAATGGTCACATAAGGGAAGGCCATATACATAATGAGGTTATTAGAAACAAATTGAGATTAGTACTAATAGATGATAAAATGAGAAAAAATTGTTTAAGATGGTTTGAATATGTAAAACGACTACCAAAGGAAGCTCCAGTAAGAAGACACGAAAAACTAGGTTACGAAAATAGTAAAAGGGGAAGAGGAAGACCACAAAAGTATTGAAAAGAAATAATAAAGAATGATCTAGCTTATATTGAGTTAACTGCTAGTATGGCACATGATAGGGCTATGTGGAAATAAAGAATCCATGTAACCGACCCATCTAGTATGGGAAAAGGCTTAATTGTTGTTGCATGGATTCCTACTAAATGTTCATTGATATACCAGTGAGAAAGTCTGATTTCATGCCAATACAACATACAGGATGTCAATCTTAAGCAAACCAATGAGCCGTCAGTTATAGAATAAATGGAGGCAGCATATTCATAAAAGACGAGTAAATGCCTAGGGGTTCACTTATATATACATACATAGACATACAGCAAATATGCATACAGACATGTATACACATACACACACATTATGCATGTATGTATGTGTAGATAGCAGATGAGAAAGCAGTTGATTGATCAATTCGAGCATTGCTTACTTATATTTAGCAACTCCAAGAAGCCCCACAAGAATGAGTCCAGTAAAATTGTTAGAGGAGAAATCCCTACAGAAGAAATTTGGAGTCCTTAAGTGTGAAGGAATTACATGAAATATTCTTTTAGAAAAATATTGGAGCACATTATAATCCAAAAATTCTACATAAGTGAACAAAGTATCCAAATCGGTGTCCTACACTTCCTTTAGGCTTTGAAGTCTTCCCATTGAATTTGGAATTTCCCCACTTAAATGGTTGTTGCTGATCACCCTGCACATGTAAACTGTAGATTCAATTTTCAACTCCAAATCAAGTTTTGGCATCATATATTTATTCAGACAGAAGCTTTGAGACCAAAAGACACTTCATTCTGCAAAAATGGTAAGATGAGACCTACTGAAAGCAAGTGACTGGGTGGCAGACCTGCAGTTGTTCCTAAATATCAAAAGTCAAACTCACAGTTGAAAGGCAGGGAGTTTTTTATGAAACAAGATGGTGGGAGATACCATTAAGACACATGAAGATTAACATGGGAGATAGCTATAAGACACATAAAAATCAACAATACAACCCATGACAAGCCAGAACTAACAATATCTTATAAGCTTCTCCAGTTTGCTGGCACATGCTACGCAACAATGTAGGCATAGTCTATAGTACCGTCAGAGTGATGACATTTTTATGAAATCCGAAATGATTGTCAAGTATACAAAAGTTCTATTTGAACTAATTTGGGAGGAGACAGTATATCCACAACTAGTTAAAGTGCTGAAAAAATCATAATTATGTTAAGTGAAAAGTTTAAGGATAGATACTTGATTGATCCAAAAGCTAATCTAGTGCTTCATATTGTTCTCCTTTGATTGTGATTAAGCAACCATTCATGCTGTATCTTCTCAGTGGATCTAGACCTTCAAAACGCTTTGAGATTGACCATTCATCTTGTAAAGATGATGGCATAAGTGCCCATGACCAGGAATGTGTAGCATATGTGCCTTGTCCTAAACAGAGTGCTGTAAGAACATTTGCTTGTTCTTTGTGTCTTCTCAAATAACTTTTTGTACTATTTTTCCATCTATGCGTGGCTTTTTTTTTCCTGAGGAAATAGTCTGCTGCTTGTGTCCAGAGGATATAACTGCTTATGTATTTGTGTTGTGTGCATGTGAACATGCTCCTTTTTCCAATTCCATTTGGCCCAAGTTGTCACGGACAAAAGTAGAGTTTTCCAATCTAATTTTTAAAGCAATTGCAAGAATTAGCAACATACATACAGATATTGAAGGTTAGAAAGTTGTCCCCATTTGATTGGTAGAGAACCGTTGAAGTCATTGTTTCCCAGATTTAGGTTCTCGAGATGCACTAGTTCACCAAGATAATCAGGTAATGGACCAGATAGGTGATTGTTTTGTAATTCCCTGCTCATATCAAAATCACAAATTACAGAAAGGTTAGTGTATGCATTAAAATCATATGACTGGCATATCAAACTCTAAAAGAAAAATAAAGAAGGATGAAATTATTGAAGTTAAGAAGTACAAGGATCAGGCAAAAAGGAATAGTATATAAGTTAACTTCATATTACATATTCCTCTTGAGAAACAAGACCAATTAGAAGTAACAAATGGATATCTGAAGGTGAAACAACAAGAACTTGTTACTTGTAGTATTATTCAAATGCTTAAATTAAGTTTGATGTTAAAAAAAAAAGACCAACCACAAGCTGTTGTTCTGCTTGCAGTATCTGTTGTATTTGAACTTCTTTCTTCTTTAAGATCAGGCATAGACAATGCCAGCCTCCAGCCAAAAACGCTAAACATCAATAAATTATTAACACAGAGGATTTTTGTTTCTCAACTATGTTGCAGGTATTGTACCCGCACTCGGCAAAAGTACGGATACAGGGTGCTATAATTTTAAAAATTTTAAGGTATGGGTACACCATTATATAAAAATCACATCACGTATATGTATATATTATGTGTATATAAAAGGAATCGAAGTTGCAAAAATTTGAATATGAGAATATAATGTGAAAATTATTAATTTAAGAATATAAAATTTGACATACATTCACTCCAACAAGAAACAATAACATGTTGCGATACAGAAAACACTGGTTTTAACACCGAAATGTAATACTTTGGTTTTGGAATCAAGTTGATTCATATATATTAGCTGACTTGACCCCATTGACAAAACCCATACCCAAGTGTACCGAGATGTACCAGTACATGTATCGGTGTCAAGTATCTACCTGGTACGGGTACTCCACCATATATGGAGTACCCATGCATCATAGATTCTCGTAGCAGATCGCGTTGATCGATATTGGTAGACAGGAAAAGTGAGTCTTTTCTGTCATTCAAGCAAATATTTCAAGATCAAAAAGTATGATCAACAGCAATGAAGCACTTACAAGTTAACCAAATGCGTTAATTTAGTTATTGAGGGTGACAATGTTCCTGATAGCCCAAGTGAAGCCAGGTTCCTGCAACAAGCATTCACATGTGTAAAGTCAATCTTTTGATGAACGATAAAGTTTAAGGTCTTCTACGTGAAGATAGATGGTACACAGCAATGCATCAAATTTCACAAAAGTACCCTGCTTTCTCGGTTTTACATTTTAGAACTTAGAACTTTTTCCATGTCAAATAAGGACTTCAGGTTTCAGCAGTCGATCAAATAGAGGTATTTTATTTGATTAATGCCGGTAGTCATGAGGTTCCTATTTGACTAACGGTTAAGGATGCCAATAAAATCGGGTAAACCATAGGGTATTTGTAAGGGTTTTCCTTATAAGATAAAATCAGAGTCTCAAAAAATGCTTACAAGGAGGTGACATTGCCGTCGGTGCAAGTGACATATGTCCAGCTAAAGCATGGGGTCACCAAATTTCTGTCCCAATCACGAAGCCTGTTGTAAGGATCATGCAGAGCCCATTTGACTTCACTTAAACTTTGAACTGCCATACCAATAGCATCATGCTTCAACGCAAAATTCCACCAAGGCAACTCCATTGTGCTTAGATGATAAAAAAACATGGAAAAAACATATACCAACAACTCAATTAGAACTAAAATTTCGTATTTCTTTGACTGCTTAGCGCTAACCTTCAAAATTTGGAACAGCAGATGAGTGCGTCGAGCCCACCCTTCCAAGCAGCAACAGCCAACTGATAATGGACGAATATTTGAGAGGTAAAAACCACTCTTCTTTGACACCAACAGCTTTTCGCAGCATCTCTCACTCCCTTGAGCGCTCCCCACTTCCATGAGGAACACGTCTTGTAATGCAATGAGTTCCTTTTTTTACCCACCAAAAACTCAAGTAACCACCGGTGCATTTGTGTAAAGCATTGGCCACACTTTCCGCGTCAAGTCTACGCACCTTTTCGAAAATGCTCTCGCTCGTAATGGATAACGAAAGTGGTGGAGATGGGGTACTTTCTTTTAATCAGTCAATGCATATCATGCATTATTCTGGTCTCCATGATAAGAAAGCATTCCTCTCTCTCTCTCTCTCTCTCTCTCTCTCTCTCTCTCTCTCTCTCACACACACACACACATACTCAAACAAAGAAAAGAGAAGAGAAGAATAAAGTGGAAATGAGCAGTGACCGAGCCGTATCCACCGAGTAGATGACAATGGCGTTCTGGCCATTTCCAGAAAGAGTCAGGGTCACGTTCCACAGGATCAGGCAGACATGACGATCATCCAGGCTGCACGATGCAGCTGCCGCGCAGTATCAGCGGTTATGACCATCATTCTCAATCAGAGGAAAAATTTCGCGTGGCACGGTTCTGGTAGTTTTGCCCCTGATGGAAATCCGAAAGTGGAATCCAGCTTTTTTGCCAGCCGAGGATTTGCCAAATACACTGGCGTTTCCTAATAAAAGCTAAATCTTTAGCTGCGTATCTTTTATTAGTGCATGTATGCCACTTATTCATAAGAACTCGAGATAGGATTGGCAAGGCTCCCCTCCACAACGGAGAGAGAGAGAGAGAGTTGTTCATTGCACACTTGCTTCTTGTTACTTCTTGGAGGCAGGCAGATTGTAAAAGATAAAATCTTAAATTTGTCATCTGTCTAAAAAACGAATCCGCAGTAATTATATATAAATATATACAGAGTAACTGATTCTTGCCGACCACTAATGCTGCTGATTCTTACTCGCCATTGATAAGTTCATTGTTTTTTAAGCTTGGAGGTATTTCATACTTTTTCAAAAACCTTAAACTTTTTAAATTATATAATAAAAAAGAATGATCGAGCATAAGTGCACAGTGCTAGTTGAACGAATCTACTGCCATATGACTGACCGGCGATGACTAGCAATCAGGTGCTTTGATCATTCCGACCGTGTAGCCATCCAGCTCCCAAATAGAGCACTAGGTTGAGAATCATCTGCTTGTGGTTTGACTCTTGTCGAGCTCGTTCATGTTTAGTTTATGAATACGAGCTTTTCTTGTTGGGCACTCTGAGAGGACTAGCAATACCGCGTTCGTGTTGACTCGGCTTGTGTAAGCTCATTCGCTTATAATAACTGAGCTATGCTATGGTGGTGAACTCGTCTGCTGTTTTATATACAGAAACAGAAGCAAACATGCAAAAAAACTAGCCACAGAATCATGTAAAATACCAAAACCCAAAAATTAATTAAATTGTGTATAACATCTTTTATTTGCTATTTTAATGCATTAATACTTCAGTTAAAACAGACAAAAATTAGTTCATTCTCCTTTCTCAATAAATTATGTGTTGCTGATTGTTCATCCTTAAGAAAAATCAAGTCTTGTGGAGTATTACAATATAACTTGTAAGACAAAAAATGTATCTCCACCGTTAAATTGCATTTGATTGTTAGATCCAAATGATCAAGGAATAAATACCCAGTATCATGGTTTTTAACCACACACACTTTCTTGTGGTAATCTTTTGTGTACATGTGCATATGCATGTGTGTGTGAGTGCGTGTATATGAAGATCATGTTAAACCTACGAAATTGCGCTATCATACATTCAATTGTAATTACGATGCTGCTTGTCACATGTACTGGATTATCCAAGTCTATTTGTTGTGTATTTTAAGGATATAGTTAGGTCATTCATAGTCTGAATCCAATTGCAACTCCTAATCCTGTTACCCTGCTACCCGATTAAACTAGCCCGGCGACACATATCCAATACAAACCCAAACCTACACTAGTGAGTGAACGGGTTTCAGACATTTCATGAGATTTGACTCAAGCATGGAGCTCTCGGAGTCGATTCACGCGGGTTTGCTTCTGGAGAAGAAAACCCTTCTCTAATTGTCTTGAAGGACGCTGAACAAAGATTTAATAGGTATGAATTTTGATTGCAGGTGCCATTGAATGAAACCCAACCAAAAGGGTTTTAGCACAGAGCAATTCAAAGCTCAGTATGTGACCCAATGGAGGAAAGCATTACTAATCGAATAACTACAGTCCAAATGTAAAATTAACTGTAAAATATATCCACCTGAATTTTGGCATACGATCTTAAATAGAATATAAACCTGATCGTTGTCCAGAACTGATTTTCCTTTAGCACAGAATGAGAATCCATTAGATAAAAACCCCACATTGACATCACATCTCACCAACACCAACGTCACAAAAAAGAGATTCTTTCCCAATATACACAAGTGAAAGGAACACAAAAGTCCAACCTATTGGGGATTAATGGGAGAGGGGCTGGAGATGCTAGAAAGGCAGTCAGGGCTTTTGACTCTCTGTGGCGTATCCCCTAGTGCAAGTTCAAAGTGGAGAGCCTAGACTCGGGATGTTAGTCCACCATAGGTGCAGTCAAGTATCAACACCAGGTGCCGGTTCCGCGAGTATCACATGAAAACAAAAAAAGAGCATCCAAAACAAAAGCAAAAGCAAGACCATCCCACCAGCAGAAAAGAACAAACTAGACAAAGAAAAGATATCCACATTAGCGTGTACGAGTTTGAACATCTGTCATGCTGCATATGAGGGTTTAATTCATCCCAAAGGGCATTCTTACCTGGTGAGTAGGTGGACTCGGAAAAGTATTTGAGGACAAGAATTTGACCTGGGTATCGTACTTGCCAGGGGTAGCTTAACCACAGTTTACGACACTCGCACATACATACATACATACATACATACATGTGTGCGTGTCTGTTCGATAACAAGAAAGGAATTCTTGCTTGTCGGTGGTAACAAAATCAGAACGTCAAAAGCACCTCCTCTCGCAAATAACAAACTGCAGTGTGTTTTGGGAATATGCATGACACTTGGTTCCCAGTTTCACTACCATTTTTCCTTTTACTCTCGTGAAAGTCATTTACATCTTTCTGATTCTTATACAATACCAACACGGTAGGAAAAGAATTACAAGGAGGTCAACTAGGTAACGAGGTATCACCTTTCGTACGTAAGGCATTTCAAATGTAATTCAGGAACCCCAAGTGTGACTGAAATGCAGGTGATAGTGTTAGTAATATGCACTCCATGGGCAAAATAGAAGAAAAGAATGAATTATTGCAGTCATGTATTTGGCACCACTGGCACAGGTCCCAATGAGCTTCTCAAGTGATCTTCATAAAACAATGAAAGGAACATCCTTACAGTGAGCAAATACCATTCATATCTTAGAATGCCACAGCATATCTAAAAGGATATCCTTACAGTAAGCAAATGCCGTTCATATCTAAGAATCCTTCAGTCGGATATCTAAGAAGATATCCTTACAGTAAGCAAATATCATTCATATCTTACAATAACTCGGTCAGTCTACACACACGGTCAGACTTACTGTTGGATAAAAAAAGACTTCAGCCCTTTTAAAACTAATCTTCAAAGGTTTGCATGAGAAGAAAGTATCACAGAAACATACTACATAAATTATGCACGAAAACCTACAAAATCCAATTCCAAGAAGAAACCCATGGGTCATTGCCGCAATTGTGTTTGGCTTCGCAAACCTGAATGAAATCCCTGTGTGTATGCTGCATTCTTGAGAACAATCTGCAACCAAGTACCAAAAGTTATCCACGAGAACACGAACATCTAATGCACTTTGCGGTAAATCATTTAAAACTTGAACAATGATAATGATCACAAACTAACAAGTGAATGCAAGTTCCTCAAGTTGAGGAATAAAAGAACAAGATCAGCAAAGATTTGACAGACACAAGAAAGAAACTGAAAATGAAAGCAGCAGATGCTCACTATGAGGTTCTCCAGATCTGCATCAAGACGTTTCCTTACACCAGCAGAAACAACCGACCCGAGTTGGTCCCCATGCAACTGAATTGAATCCTTGGTAATCTGTGAAAAGTTGGATATTTATTTAACAGAAACTTTCTGAGAATATGAAAATTTGAGGCTTCCTAGGTAAACACCTCCGAGATGACCACTTTTGAAGTTTTACTGATGATTTCATCAACGATTTGCCTAACATCAGATACAGATGCTAATTTGTCCAGCCCTCCGATGAGTTCTTCAGGCGCACCAGTCTTCTTTCCGGGCTTGGACTTTGAAGCCACTTTTTTCACATCTGCACTCAAACGTTGTATTGTGAAGCAGATGCAGAATTATGGACGTGTCTATGTCTATGCTATTACAGATTCCATTCTAGACGCACAAACACACACATACAAAAAGAATATGCCACACCATTATATTTAAAAGGTTACAGTCACATGTATCATAGAGCTAAAAGCCACACTAATCAATCTTAAGTCTGTGCATCTTAGTCTAACCATTGTTTATTGGTCCATGGAAGCAGATGAACTTGGTTCAGGTGATACAGGCTGCTCTCATACAGAGTAAATTAGAATGATTGAAATTTGTTGTCCAGAGCCATCTGAGTTTCAACTCCTATACTTGACTCAGACTGTCAGTAACTACATATGGAAAAAGAATCTTAGAACGTAGAGCATTAGCTACAAACAATGACAAATTGGTACAGATAGTGCTCATTACCCATCAAATGTGGCTGGGGTACAAAAATATCTAGCCATGAAGGTTTCTCTAGTTTACAGCTCAGTCTCAGCAGCAGAGCGCTTTTGATATCTTTTTTGATCTCTATGCACCTCACCAATTACCTCTGCCCAAAATGCTGGATTTATAAGCTGATGTGCCTCTAACAGTTAGCTAATAACAACGGTTCCTCTGAACCCTTAAAACCAAATACATTTAGCTGCAAAACTACAGCAATAAAACTATCATCTCTATCTCCGATCTTACATTCTGGACTTGCTTCTTCAGCTATTTGACCGTACTTATTGAATGACATATGCTGATGCTAAGTAGTTCAATGATTCAATCTAATTTGTGCTTAATACTCAAATTTGTAGTACACCCCAAGTAGGATTAGAAAATAGTATAATGAAGGCTTTTTTAGAGGAGTTAGATAAGGTAATTCAAAGAATTTCACAAAGGGAGATGATTTGTTTGGGAGGAGACTTAAATGAAAATATTGGTAAAGATGCGTCAAGATATAAAGGTATTCATGAAAACTATGGTTTTGGAGATATAAATGAGGAACGTAGGAGATTTTAAATTTTGCTATGGCTTTTGATCTCTTTATAATCAATACGATTTTCAAAAAATGAGATGAACATTTAATTACTTATAAGAGTGGCTTGTCACAAACACAAATTGATTATTTTGTTTGTTGGAAAAAAGATAGATTATGTTGTAAAGATTGTAAGGTAATTCTAGGAGAAAGCTTAACTACTCAACATCAACTTTTAATAATATATTTGCAAGTAAAAAAGTGGTCAAAGAAAAATAGAGTGCATAGAGCTATTATGATGAAACCTCAAATGCGAGAAAGAAGATATATTTAAACAGAAAGTTCATAACGGAGATGCTTGAAATTATGTACGTACACCTTCTGAAACAATACGGTTATACTTATACATATTAGAGAAGTGACAAAAGATGTGTTAGGTGTTGAAGAATATGAGTTTTAGAGTCAGTTTTAGTATGGTTGATGTCTTAGGATAGTAAATTTGATGTTTTAGGTATTATTGTAATTGTCCAAAGTTGTAAGGGTATTTTGGTAATTTTCTATACTAGGGGTATTTTGGTTAATTTATGTTTTACAACTCCTTATATAAGGGCTGATTGGTTGTATTAGGGTTTAAGTCACTGAGATTAAAAAAGAGAGAGAGAGGGGGGAAACCCTCCGATCTCCATATTTCCTCTTCGTTATATTTGTGATTTTCAATCTCCGGTGCGCAACTACATTTTCCAACATGGTATCAGAGCTGTTTTGATCAATGGGAGCAGCGAGCAGTTCGGTTTTTTCGATGACGGCAGGAGGTGAATTGATTGACCCATTTTTTCAACAGCAGTGAATGAGAAAGGATTTCAGTTTTCAAGATGAAAATGTCCTCAAACCAGATATTCTTGCTCCGGGTTCTCTTATCTGAGCACCTAATGGGACTGATGAAGCCAACTACGTGGGGGAAGGTTTTGCAATTATCTTGGGTACCAGCATGGCTGCTCCCCATATGGCTGGGATTGCTGCCCTTATAAAGCAGAAACATCGTGACTGGAGCCCCTCTGCCATCAAGTCCGCCTTGATGACAACAGCAATTACTGTGGATAGAACCGGGAGCCCCTTGTAAGCGCAGCAGTACTTCGGGTTGGAAACTATGATTTTGGCACCAGCTACGCCATTTGACTGCAGAAGTGGAGCTGTTCATCCAAGGGATGCGCTTGATCCTGGCCTTGTCTTTGATGCAGGTTACGAGGACTATCTTAAGTTTCTGTGCAGAGTCCATCTTGGAGAAGGATAGGCAAAAAAGAGTTTGCTGCCTTTTAATTGAGAACTTTTGTATAGTTTTACATGTTTGTGAGTTTTTTGTTGAAAGATAAGATGCCGACTTTGAAGTGCAGTACCCATTGCCTGAGTTCGACAATCAACGAGAAGATGGAGACAATAAGGGAAAGAGGGGCGCGGCTACAATATGTTCGTTCGTGCCAAGCAAAACCCATAAAGACAGATCCTGTTCGTCCAGAATTTCATCGTGCCATTATTAAATGGGAACCCAATGGAACTGGGTTTTCAGGTTTTGTCGCTGAAAGTACTGGCCCACAAATGAGCAGTCGTGTTTTAAGCATGAAGTCTGCAAATTGTTTATTAGAATTGCCTCCAAAGGGCACCTTACTTCCAGCTGGAACCTGTGTTAGGACTTCATTAATTTTAGACATAAGCAATGCTTTCATGTCTATGGTTCCTGTTGAAGACATAAAGGTAAAAGTTGTTGTTCTTATGGTAAGCGATACAGTTGCTTCTGGATTTGGTCCTAATCATAGTGGACCGAGAGCAATATCATTCATAGATTCATTAGTAGAAAAGTTAGGGAGGTTGATCTGCACAACCTGGAAAAAAAAGGAAGTTATCAAGGAAGAAGATTTTGTGGAAAGTAAACCAGAAAGGTAGATATGGAAAGTACTTTCCTGATTTTGTGGGAAAGCTAACCATAAATAGTTATGGAAATTGATTTTATGATTTGGTGGAAATGATTAGGAAAGAAATCAAGATAAGGATGATTCTAAAAATAAGAATGTATCCCCACATTTTTAGGAAAGAAGAATGGTAACTATTGTCCATTATCTGCATAAAGAATGTTACTCTAGAGAAAGGAAGTTCAAGTGTTCTGCCAGCACAACATAAGGTGAAGATGCAAGAGAAGAAAGGAAAACTTCAAGAACCTAAAACTAGACTATATTATGCTGTTGTGATTGGTAATCTAATATACTAATTTTTGGTTGCTTTGGAGGGCCAAAATTGCTGTCGAAACAGAGAATAACGAGTTGCTATGGTCAGTGACAACTTGAGAACTCCAACAGAAGAATAGGTGATGGCAAGATCAGTATAGCAAAGACAGTCGCAAACTTCCCATGAAGGGCAGCATCACCGAACCACCCCAGAGGCTCATTAAGCAGCTGATTTGATTTGGTAGAGCAAGGGTGGCACCAATTATCGTTGATAATTGGGAACCCAAACAACATCCTATATGAAAGGACAAAAGTCACTGACTATGAATTAATTCCTAGTGGTCGAAATGTAAGAGTCACAGAAGAGAACAAGCATAAATATGTTGACCTTGTTGCAGAACACCGACTTACAACTGCAATCAGGCCTCAAATAAATGCGTTTATGGAGGGGTTCAACAAGCTTATCCCTAGGGACTTAATATCTATCTTTAATGACAAAGAACAGGAGTTATTGATCAGTGGGCTTCCTGACATTGACTTGGACGACCTGAGAGCAAATACAGAGTACTCAGGATACACAGTGGCATCCCCTGTTATACAATGGTTCTGGGAAGTGGTTAGAGTTTAAGCAAAAAGGATAAGGTGCATCTCTTGCAGCTTGTAACTGGCACCTCCAAGGTTCCCTTGGAAGGCTTCGGCGCTCTTTATATCAGGCTCCCAAAGGTTTCAAATACTCAAGGCATATGGAAGCTCGAATCATTTGCCATCTGCTCATACTTGTTTCAATCAGTTGGCCACATCCTCCATTGGCAGTATTGTGAATGACAACTGTGGCTTGAAGACCATAAAGAATACAACGCTCTTCTCCTATTCCTGTGGAAATCATATCTCGGATAAACTCTTACATGAAAAACCATTTAGAGGATTGCTCCTTGCCATTCATATCTCCATCTAATTTTACTGGCGATCTAAATACTTCTGAGTGGCTTGAAGACTAAAGAACCTACATGGATGCGGAAGAGTCGGAGACAAGTTTTCCAGACCAAGGAATTGGAACCGAGCAAATTTCAGAACTTAATGAACGGGTAAGCCGAGAGATTGTGGAGGTGATTAATACATCAGATTGAAGAGCAAGATTGATAAGCAGAAATTGGAAGCTGCTATGGCTGGAAAATCATCAGAGGAAGATTTGAAGACTAAGCTTGAGGAATTAAAGCAACAGACCAGCCAAAGGGTTGAAGCAGCACTGAGCACCTCACATTTGGCGGCTTAACACTACGAAATGTTAATGCAAGAGATCATCAATTCTAGGAACACTTCAAGGTTCTCGCCGATGGATGATGAAGTTTCAGAGGGTGATGATGGGAAACAAATGTTTTCTCATCTGGATATGGTTAATGACATAAACCACAATCGTAGTTTGATCTAGTCCAAAGAAGTTGTTGAAAATATTACAGCCAAGAAAGCGTAGAAAAATAAAAGAAGAAAGTGATGGCGGTGGCTCCTGGGGGGTGCAATGCCAAATTCTATCTTCTAGATTATGTTGTGTAAGCACCAATAGCAACCACAAAAGTGAAAAAGTTTGAAAAGAAGAAAGAGAGAAAGGCATTCATATTCCATCTTCTAATGATTGAAAAGAATAAAGTGAAAGTGGGCAACCTAATTCTATCTTCTAACTATTTGGAGACTGAAAAGTTTAAAAAGAAGAAAGAGAGAAAGGCGGTCTTATTCCATCTTCTAGTGATTGACAAGAAGAAAGTGAGAGACGGCCTAATTCCATCTTCTATGTATTTTGAGACCATACTTTATGATTGAAAGAAGAAAGTGAGAGAGGAGACGGCCTAATTCCATCTTCTATGTATTTGGAGACCATACTTTATGATTGAAAGAAGAAAGTGAGAGATGGGCTACTGCATCAGAATTGTCAGCCTATCCAATTTCATCTTCTATCAAGTGTTTGGTTGGTGGTTTGATTATCATAATGATCCAAGTGTGGTGAAGTAAAAACAAGTGTTTGCTGAAATGCCCAAAAAATGAGATGTTTACCTTAGCATCAAGTGTTTGAAGAAATGTCTAAGAAAGATGGAAAAATTCAAGAAAAGAGTATAGAAGATTAGTACGTGATGATTGTCTCCATTCGAAAACAACACGAAGAAAGTTTACAAAAAAGAGATATATGCTAAAGATTGCAGTTATGAGGACTTCAAAAATATTTTTATTAACAGCTATTGAGGTTGCAGGAATTTGCAGATATGAAAGCTGCTTAAAAGAAGAAAAAACAATAGCCATGAAGGCTTAGTTGATGTTGCAACCATAGATGCTGCTTGAGATGATCAGCTAGGAAGGCTGAGTTGATGTTACAGCCAGAGATGCTGCTTGAGATGATCAGTCAGGAAGGCTGAGTTGATATTGCAGTCAGAGATGCTGCTTGAGATGATTAGCCAGGAAGGCTCAGTTGATATTGCAGTCAGAGATGCTGCTAGAGATGATCAGCCATGAAGGCTTGGTTGAAGATGTTGCAGCCAAAGAAACTGCTGAATATCATATCAGTCATGAAGACAGATGAAGAATGTTGCAGACAGATGAAGAAATAACCAATTCTTTTGCAAGTTTGGAGTTCGTAGTATCTCACTCCCAACTTGAGGGGGGTGTTGAAGAATATGAGTTTTAGAGTCAGTTTTAGTATGATTGATGTCTTAGGACAGTAAATTTGATGTTTTAAGTATTATTGTAATTGTCCGAAGTCATAAGGGCATTTTGGTAATTTTTTGTACTAAAGGTATTTTGGTTATTTTACGTTTTACAGCTCTTTATATAAGGGTTGATAGGCTGTATTAGGGTTTAAGTTGCTGAGATTAAGAAAGAGAGAGAGAGAGAGGGAGAGGGGGGCGGCCTCCATTGGTGCCAAGATATGGTCTTTGGAGAACCTTGAAAAAAAAATCTCATTAATATACATAAATCTTATAAGACACATGTACGATGGTGCAAAAACATGTGTAACGATAAACTCCTTTGAAGTTAATATTGTGTTATGTTAGGAATCGGCTTTAAGTCCATATTTATATTAGTGATTGATGAGTTAACAAAATATATTCAAGGTGAAATACCTTTATGTATGTTATTTGCATTTGATATTGTGTTAGTGAAGGAGTTTAAGAAAAAAGTTAATAGGAAATTGAAACTATAGATAGAAATGTTAGAATGTAAAGGCTTCTGACTTAGTAGTACAAAGACAAAATATATGGAGCATAAGTTTGATTATTTGTTTAATTTAGAGGCATAGAGATTAATATTGACACATGTTGTATTCCTTATCAATTTTTCAAATTGATGAAAAAATTGATGATATTATGCATAGAATTAACGTAGGTTGGTGAAAATGGAAAGAGGCATCAAGTATTCTATGTGATAAGAAGATACCATTAAATTTAAAAGGTAAATATTATATAGCACCAATTAGACCTGCTATATTTTATGGTTCTCAGTATTGGACAATTAATCATCAACATGTACAAAAGATGTCCGTGGTAAAAATGAAGATGTTAAGTAAGGCCGTATACATAACGAGGTTATTAGAAACAAATTGAGAGTGGCACCGATAGAGGATAAAATGAGAGAAAATTGTTTAAAATGGTTTGGGTACGTAAAAAGATGACCAAAGGAAGCTCCACTAAGAAGATATGAAAAACTAGATTTTGAAAATATTAAAAGATGAAGATGACAACCACAAAAGTGTTGGAAAGAAACAATAAAGAATGATCTAGTTTATATTGAGTTAACAGTAGCACGGCACGTGATAGGGCTATGTGGAAACAAAGAATCCATGTATCCGACCCCATCTAATATGGGAAAAGGCTTAGTTGTTGTTGTTTGTTGAGAAGAAAAAAAGCACTGGTACTCTTAAGCTACCTGTTTGAGTTGTTGAGTTTCTTGTACCACATCCAATGGCTGGAAGTTCGTTGTTCACTGACTTCAATGGCACAGCTGGAAGAATTGGGACCTCAGAAGGAACATAAACAGCAAGATCAGGAGGATGATCCTTCCCAACTGGGGGATTTTCCTATAACAGAAGCACCAAATAAAAAACTACTGTCAGGTAGAAACACCACTTACAATGTACCTAATGAATATCGACTTACCGTCAAGTCAACATAAGATGGATTCCTTCCAATTGAAGTCAAAAATTTGTTAAGCTCTGAAGCAGCAACGGCTGTAAAAACATGCCAAGACATCAAGCAACGAGAAACAGTACTAATAAGAGAGAATAGCAGAACTTCAAGCTCATGCTCCAGTCAACATACACAGCACTGCTTTTGCAAGATGGCTAAAGGATGAGCATCTCAGTGTGAAGTCCTATTCATTCAGAGTTACTTTTTTTTGGCAAGCTGGGCTAGGCAGATCTCTACTAAGTTGATCTCCTAGAGAGGTAAGCCAGCTCTTTTGTGCAGAACCAGAATATTTTCAAATGTAAACCACAAAGAAGTAAAGGATTATATGACCAATATGCAGTGTGTGCCTACTATTACAACCCTCTTTTGGAATTGACCTCCTAGGAAGGTAAGTCAGCTCTTTTGTGCAGAACCAGAATCTTTTTAAATGTAAATTGCAAGAAGTAAAAGATTACGTGACCAATATGTAGAGTATGCCTGCTATTTCAAAACTTTTGCCAGGTTGGGCTAACAGCTTTCACATCAACATATATGCAACCAATCCTTGTACAATGTACACACCAGTCAGATTGGTTCCACCAATAACCACAGTATGATATTATAGACTCTTCCAAAAGAACGTATAAAAAACGTATTAGCAAAGTTTTCCTGTTCAAACAAGACGTTTGAAAATAAAGCCTGTTTCAGATTCTTCATTTTTCTCCTGGTTCCTTTTAAAGTAAACGAGAAATTTAAGTTAGCTATTGCTTCCTTCAAACTGCAATCAAGATCTGCCCGATGATAGCCTATGTATGGATCTCCTGACTATTAGTGGCCATCTATATCATACCAATTATCAATTAGTGTCAAAGTAATCAATAAGATTTATATCAAGTTAGAACCCTTATAATAATGTCAACAAAGGTCAAAAGACTCTTAACGCTAAGAGGAGTTAAAACTTACATATAGTTGTATCATTTGACAGAGGATGAAAAAAGCAGTTCTTTTGTGCTTTGAAGCCTTGATCCAAGAGAAGTGCAACAGATCTTTGCAAAACACAAACGCATTGCAGAAAATAAATGCAATTGTTAACAACTAATAACTGTATTGATTCTATTGAAACAAGAATATACTGAAAAAACTGAAGCCTGTAACCATAACAGAGACTATATTAGAAAATACAACACCCTCTCTCTCACATACACACACACACATGATCATGAGGGAATCCATGCACCCAAATCAGCATCTGCCTCATCTCTTTCCCCTGTTCTCCAAACAGGTATGGAAGGGGGCCAAGCACCGGAATCAGCAACTGCCTTTTCCCTTCATCATGTTTCTTGAACAAGGGAAGAGTGCGGTCATTTAATTGCACCTGCCCTGACAGGATGCAATGCTGAAATAAGGATGATGAAAGACAAAAGTTGTTTGCAGGCAAGCCTTTGTTTCAGAAACTGATTCTTAAATAGAGAAACACATCAAGAGTTTGGAAAAGCCAAGGATTAATATTTTGAAAGTCTGAGGAATCCATTTTACATCAGGCACCAAAAAGTGAGGCACCCCCTCTCACTTTCTCAAACCCTGTCAGGAGAGTCATCTCCCATGTTTAAAAGATGTGAGAGACTGACAGTCACAAGAACTATTCTCTTTGAAGAGTTATTTCCAGAGAAAAGCAAAACTTTGCCTCCCTATTTGTATACATGGAATGGCAATTTCAACATCCTTATCAGAAGCTAATGACTGGATGATAAACTCTCCCTCGATCATATTAAAAAAACAATAGCCTTAAGTAGCCCTTACAGAGAGGTTACTGGCAATTCTTACAATTATTGAAAAGCAAGAATTTGAGGCTTAGCTGAAACTAGCTACAAATGTATACCACAAACATGTACCAAAGACTAGGTTCAGCTTTTTCTTTCAGGTGTCCTTAATGCTGGTAGAATTCGAAGTGAGAAAAAATCTAGGAAAATTTTGTTAGCAACTAGATCCACCATGTGCACAAAAAGCTAAAAGAAACTATTATTCAGTTACACTTTGCAGGTTTTTTTGAACATTTTCAACTTAGCATGGTCGCAATTCAATTGGAGAATCAACCAAGTTCAAGTTTTAGACCTCTTTTGAAGACCATGGAAGAAAAGAAAAATATCTCATTGACATATATAAATTTTATAAGAGACATGTACGACGGTGTAAAAGCTTGTGTGAGGACTAAGGAAGGAATGACAGACTCCTTTGAAGATAATATTGAGTTACATAAGGGATCAACTTTAAGTCCATATTTATTTATATGGTCATTGATGAGTTAACAAAACATATTTAAGATGAAGTGCCTTGGTGTATGTTATTTGCATATGATATTATGTTAGTGGATGAGTCTAAGGAAAAAGTTAATAGGAAATTTGAACTATCGAGAGAAACGTTAGAAAATAAAGGCTTTTAACTTAGTAGAACAAAGACAAAATATATGAAATGTAAGTTTAATCATTTCAGTACTTCACATGACATAGAAATTAAGATTGACACACATTACATCCCTCACAAGAAAAGTTTTAAATACCTAGGATCAATTTTTCAAAGTGATAAAAATTGATGGAGATGTTACACATAAAATGGAGAGGGGCATAAGGTATTCTGTGCGATAAAAATATATCGTTAAAATTAAAAGGTAAATATTATAGAACAACAATTAGACCTGCTATGTTATAGTGTTTTAACTGTTGGGCATAATCATCAACATGTGAAAAAGATGTCCATAATAGAAATGAAGATATTGAGATGGATGAGTGGTCACACAAGGAAAGACCATATACATAATGAGGTTATTAGAAATCATTTGGAAGTAACACCAATAGAGGATAAAATGAGGGCAATCGTTTAATATGGTTTGGACATTTAGAAAGACTACCAAAGGACGCTTCCGCACCCGTAAGAAGATGAAAAATTAGATTGTAAAAATGTTAAAAGAGGGGCTAGGAAACAAATTTAGAAAAAAATGGAATTATGTTGGCCTAAATCTAAAAGAAGTGAACACCAAAATAGAATGAGGTTATGAGACACTTCATTTCTATTTTATATAATTGGAAATAGGGACACAAGATTGCAACTGGTTGTTACTTTATTAGTATCTAGTAACTACATAAGAATATTTGTTTTACTCCAGTGGTATTCATCACATGTGGATTTAAAAAGACAGAAACATGGACAAAAATACAGACAAACACATGCAGACATCAAGGGGTTCTCCTCCCAATCCCTCACAAACTTGAATGCCATAAAGCTCCTTTATGTGCACCCTTTTGGGCAACATGGAAGGCCTGTTGACAAGGAAAGCAATATATAGAACTTGTTACATGTGTGCATCCTATGCACACACACGTGTAACAAGTTTCTTTCCTTCATTCCAGAAACAATCATCGTTCTTGACAAGCGCATACATAAATAATTATAGTCATTTGACATATACCATCTAGAGCAAACCAATCTTATGACTCACAGTTCTCCAGTAAAGGTAACAAAGTGATGAAGAACATGAAAAATCAAAATTCACTTACCTTGCAGATTCATTTACTAACGCAAATGGAGTTACACAACCCAAAGGTACCTACAAGTACATAAATCCATCAAGAAAGTGAGAGTATGCAAAAGTAATACAGTGGCTGAACAAAAAGAGCCAGGAAACACTTCTAAACTCGACTACCATAAACTCTTCTGCCACCATTTATTAATGAGATAGAAACCAAAACTGGCACCTCTTTGCTCTTAAACAAAACATATGCTTTGCAGGAACAGGCATCACGTAGCTAAGAAAAATAGCATGAGATCTGGTACTTTACATAATGAAAGATGCACCAATTTTTTGTTGTGCATTACGTGTGGTACTATAACAGCCACAACAGTAGCTGCGCCATTCAAATTGCATTCAGATGGATTGGAAACATGAAGTTTCATATGATGGACCCAGTAGAAAGAAAGAAGATGTCATAATGAAGTAAAATCATTGGTGTGCACAGGGTGCTAACATACAAAAGATAGAGAATTCTTGGTAGTTGGTACTCCTCCTCCTCTACGAATACCAGAAGAGCACAAACCTGAAGTAATTCTTGCAGAGCTTCTTCAGGAGCCATTCGCAGACCTCCTTTTCCCAGGCCAAGGCGCAGAGATAGAACTGTCAAATTGTCACATGTCTTTCAATGAACGTCCCAGGAACCAAATCAGATCCGAACTAGTCCATGAATAATTATACAACCATAATAAACCATGGGTACCACTAGGTACCAATGTATTTCAATGAAGTATATGAAATAAAAGCCACTACCTTTTAAATCAACAGTAGTTTCTGCCAAAGCAGACACAATGTAAAATCTGCTTTTCTTGTCCTGCATTGCAATGAAGAAACCAATCATCAAATCATCATGATGATCAAAATAAATCATGCTTTTCCATGGATTGACAAAAACTAACCTTCAAAAGTAAGTTTTTGCTCAATGCCCCTCCCAGGTGTCCGACATACTTTGCCTGATCAATAATCAGTAGTAATTTGTCTTGGAAAAGAAAATGAATACAAAATATACATGAATATGGTGGATCTTTTCCATCCTTATGTGGGCAGAAAAGAAAAAAACAGCCTTCCATCCTTACCTGAGCTTCAACTGTCAGAACCACAGGATGACTGTAAATTGAAAAATTGATTTGAAGTTCCTACAAGGTAAAATAGCACTGTTATGTAGGCAAATCATATCAAACTTCCTAGAGGATAAATTGGCACTATTAGGTGATAGAACATGGTGTAGGGAGAGAAGACAGAGATTCAACCTAGAAAACTAAATTGCACCGTATGCTAAAGAACCACGGTGATCATTAATATTAGGACTATATTCCCCAGATTATGATGTACCGGGTGATTCATAAATCATGACTTTTACAGCGTTTTAACTTTTAACCTCATAGAAATACGGATCATCATGTTAACCAGATTAGACCCTTTCAAAAGTTCACAGAAAAGCAATTGAACAGCATCAACATGGACCACTTTTGGCTTATATTGGTTTAGGTTGAGAGACAAATTTAGAGAAGGGATAGCGATGCTGGAGAACACGGAAACTGTCAGAAGGCTCCTTTGTTATATATGTATTTGTATATATATATATATGAGGGAACATCGGGTCTTCTTCCTAGGAGTTGGCTCTCAAGCCTTAATTACTCCACAAGACAATTGGATGGGGAGGCTGACCTACAATGAAAGACTTGTTACACATTTATAGGCAAATTCAAGGAGAAGTTCAGGCTTGCAAAACCATCAAAATTTACTGCGTGAAGCTTAGATTCAAAGATATCCTCCGGCACTATCAGCAAACTTAACGTGAAATTTTAACACCATGTAAACTTCTACCATGAACATTTACGAATGCAACTAATAATTCTCGTTGGCCTGACCTCGAGTGGCAAGTTCTATATAAACATCCAGGACAAATGAAATGATGGTTGCATTGCATACAAAACAAGCAGAACTATTTACTACAAGCAAGCCAGACTAAAAACCCGACACAAGGGCCTATTAAATTCTTCCTACTAAAAGCATATGCATCTTGCACACGATAAGCAAATAATCTCCCAAACTTGGTTACTGATCGAACTCAACTCTCAAGTTCAATTGGCTCTCTGCCCGATTGAATGGAGAGAGAGAGAGAGAGATGAACAACAAATGCGCACAGGACGAAAATGGTATCAGCGGAAGAGGACAGACCTTCAATCGATCTAAGAGTTGATCCTTAGAATAACCCATGAAGGTGATACGGCTTCAACACTACCGCTAAGGGAGATGTGTTCTCTGCTCCACCAAATAAGAAAAATCTGAAGGAGGCGTCAATAGTATCACTGAGATCGGCGACGCGACGAAGAAAGCGAGCGACTAAAGGAAGCTATGACAGGCGCGCCACGGAACTACGTTTTCCCCTAACCCATTCAAGCTGAGGTACGAACCTTTAACGAATCACATGGTAAGTCTGTAGAAGTGTCAACGTGTCGTCTCGCCGTGCTAGTATTAGACCAGGAACTGGGCCTGGACCCTTAGTCTAGTGGATCAAATCTCCCATCCGTCACTGGTCCCATGGGTGGCTCAGGCATCAATATGAGTTGAGGCCTAAATCGAAAACTGGTTATGATTAGTGACCTAAACATTTGGGTCCCTAAAATTACAAGAGTAACAATTTAGGGGCCTAAATTGTTATATATTTAAATATTTAAAAGAAATGTCAAGGCAAGGACCTAAGTTGATTGCTTTAGTCATCGACGAGCTATCCTTGTGTATATTGCTTAAGCCTCGTAATCAAACACCTCCTAGCGGTCAGGATTGGTTCGGTTAAGTTAATTTTGGATAACAAACCCTACTGAACCAAACCACATCGTGGATTCTGGCTGGGTTTAGTTTTAAATTTTAAATGTTGGTTCTTCATCTAAGAAACATTTTTCATCCCACAATATTGCAATGATCAAAATGTAAAATGCATTATGTCATGTAGAAAGGATACAAATAGTTATGCTAATCAAGTATTTTCACAAGTCATCCACACTTTACTGTTGGTACATATCAAGAACATACAGTATCAAACTTAACAGTAGCTCTACTCAGTTGCTATTTCTATAGTTCAGGTATTTAATTTCGAGCATGCAAACCACTCATATGCAAGCTTTATTCAAATCAATTTTAATGATTCAATCATAAGTCATAAGTGGTTGAGATTATAAATTAACAAGTAAAAAAAATACATGTGCTTTGATACTTAATTGCCCATGTACATTTTACTTTTTTGTCTTTATAAGCATTTTTTTAATTTCCAATCTTAATCATTCGTGTCCCTTAATCATATGATTAAATAGTTGAGATTATTTTGGATATAGTTTACATATATATGGTTTGCATTTTCTACCTTCTCTCTATATATGAGATTTATTTAGATGTATTAAATATGCTACCAACCTAACACACAAACACATAGATATAAAGAAACAAAACAAATAGGCGACTTGCATCGCGTAGATCGGTTTGAAACACCGCCGATGGTTAAAGAAAAAGAAAAATGGAGATGAAAAAATAAGGAAAAAAAGGAGATGAAGAAGAGACTGAGAAAAGCTGAAGGCCACTCCTTTGTCACTCTTATAACACGAAGTATATATATATATATATATATATATATATATATATATATATAGAGAGAGAGAGAGAGAGAGAGAGAGAGAGAGAGAGAGAGAGAGGTGTCTTTTGACTAAAATGCCGGGCCCAGTGCGTATCAATTCAGTGGGGCCCAACGCACCGTTGGCAACCGTTGACCGTTGATATGTACACACGATCTGACCATGCGTGTTGGCACGCTAGGGTCGCCCATTGTAAGGGGTTGAAAGAACTGAACGAAGAAGAAACAACGGAAGAGCGTGGGAAGCAGAGGCAAAAGAGAGAGGGAGAGAGAGACGGGGAAGGAGGGAAGATGGATTTGCGGATCGTGTTGGCTTTCCTGTGTTGGCTGGGTGTGAGAAGCGTGGAAGGCATCTGGTTGAACATTCCTGCCGTCGGAACCAAGTGCGTATCGGAGGAGATCCACAATGAAGTTGTCGTCTTGGCCAGTTACGCCGTCGTCTCTGACGAAGCAAGCAACAATCTCCCATTAGTGTCTGTAAAGGTCTCTCTCTCTCTCCCGTTGACTATTTCTGAAGATGGTGATTTCTATTTGCATGTGATTCGGATCTTTTGGACTCTGTCATGAAATGGGGCGATTATCCTTCACTAGATTTTGATCCTGGAAGTAATACTCGGACCATTCTCTTAGAACGTTTATTTTTGAGATTGAATAATTGATGCTTCAATATGTCATGGCACTGCAGCAATATCTCATGGTAGTGCTGCGAAACCAATCTAAAGCATTAAAACACACACATAATAACACTTCTAGTGTTCCTGCATAATGGCTGGTTTTGCTTGATTGATGAACAGTTTTTAATTTCTAAGAGCATGCAAAGCATGAATCACATTTCAAAAGAAATTAATATATTGTCTTTAAAAATTAACCACAAGTTATATACTCAATTCAGGTTGCATCATATTATCTTCCACAATTGACAAGTTGTCTCTTTTCAGGTTACATCACCTTATGCAAATGTGCTCCACCAAAAGGAAAATGCGACTGCTGGCCAATTTGCTTTTACAACGAAGGAGGTTGGTGAGTACCTAGCATGTTTCTCGTTGGCAGGAAACCATGATAGCAAAGGAGCAAACATCAACCTTGACTGGAAAATCGGCATTGAAGCGAAGGATTGGGACTCGGTTGCAAAGAAAGAGAAGCTTGAGGTAAAATGTGTGGATATCAGTTTCTCCAATCTGGATACAACTTTCATGCTCATATATGAGTTTAAGGTTGACATTTACCCTATTAGATTTTTGTGCAGGCAGGCTTGCATACAGTATGTGTTTATGCATGTATTTTCTAGAGAATCTTAAACTTACGAATGCTTTGCCCAAATACTATCATCTTCTCTGTATGGAAATAAAAGGTCCTGCCTTGGGTATCCCTCTCCTATACGAACTAAACTAAAATGCATATCAGTATTCACGGGCGATCCATAGATTGGTCAAGAGATGCAGATTTATGCTCTCTTTCTCTCTCTCCAACACACACACACGGGCGTACAACAGTGTGATCATGTGAAACTAGAGCCCTTCTCAAGTTCCGAAGGAAAATTTACTCCACATCACTATTTACTGGAGCAGTTACAAGCTAATTGTGGCCAACTTTCTAAATCCCCACGTTTTTTGATGAAGTTCCTTATTCTACTGCCACTTTTGTGACATACCTTTGTTATTTTTTTGACTTCTATTGGATAAATTGCTGATGATCAAGTTTTTTTTTCCTAAAGCTTGTTTCCTTTTCATTTAATTCTTGAAATACTATAATTCATGTTATCATAATTCTACTTCTTTCGGGTTCTCAGGACCATGCTTTGTTGAAGTTCCCTGCAGTTCTACAGCATAGTTGCGCCCTTGCATAGATTGTACCTATCTAAACCGAGAAATACATAACTGATAAACAAAGAGTACATGTCCCTGGCTGCATAAAGCCATGTCTATATGCCTGAATTTACGCATGTTAATAGGCTAATACTTGATAATGATAGCCAGTTTATCATTGTGATAGGGTGTTGGACTGGAGATGAAGAAATTGGAAGGGCTAGTGGATGAGATCTATTGGAACCTTTTGTATTTTAAGAGATTGTAAGTCTCTTTCTAACGCAGTGATTAGAAATTCTCATAATTTCATATTGCCAACTTCACATTCATTGCCCACGGGGTTGCAGGGAAGAAGACATGGTGACTGTCAGCGAGAAGACGAATGCACGGGTTGCATGGTTCAGCTTTATGTCACTTGGTGTTTGTATTGGAGCCTCACTATTTCAATTGTGGTATCTAAAGCGCTACTTCCACAAGAAGAAGCTTATTTAAGGTTGAGTGTGCTGAAGTTGATCTTTCCTTTGTTGTCCTCTGTTATCTTCCTATCTAACCTTTTCTTTAGAAAGGAATCTTTGTCTAGCACAAAAAGTTTCGAGTCAACCTATCAATCAATGAAATAGCAATGGCGACATAAAAAGGTGTCGAATAAGTGCATATCAGCATTTTTGAGTAGCAAAGTGCAGACTTCATGAAGCGTTGAAGGCATCCAAGTGACGGTTTAATTTTGTTCTTTGATACATTGAGCATGCTGAAACCAGATGCATTTCCCAAGTATCGAACTCATGACATTCAACTTGTGAGTTGGCCCCTTTGTGACACGGTTTGAAATTTTTTGAGTACCCAAGTGTCTATGATCTTTCCTTTAGAGAAACAATGAAGGCAATGTTCTTGAGAAAGGAAATTTTTTTCTAGCACAAGAAGTTGGTATGCTTCAATAAATGTGTCAATCAGAGACATGGCAATCTCACCATTCACATGGAAATAAGGTGTTGCATAAGCATATTACCGTCATTCAATCCTGACTTTTCCATTCCGGTTTTTGAACTTGCAAATTTCTTCAAAGAATATGTCAGCACTCTCGTTGCAGTTCTTCATTTGAGAGACCCTAATCACCATTCTTCTGAGCCTCCTGCTATGCCTGACCAGGGATTCAAGAGTACTCATCTTCTGCTCTGCGTTTAGCGGCGATCTGACGGTGATCAGGACTTCTTCGAGGCAAGGGATCGAAAATCCTGAGCCCACCTGCAAATTATAAACAAATTAGGCTGATTAAAACTATCCAAAATATTTTGAATTCGCTGTCGATGCAAGGCATGCTTTACTCACATTTCTCAAGCTGTTCTTCTGGCACAAGGCAGCAAACATGGCGCCATGGATCTCAAATTTCATTAGTTTTTTATGTGCATTGAAGAACTCAACCAAGTCAACCTCCGGGAACGGTTGCAACCGATCAGAATCGCCGCTGAACTCGATTTTCATTACTAGATGTTTCACCTCGGATGCAGCACGAAGAATTGAACTTATAGCATCCCAACACCACTGTACTCCCCTCAAGGATAAGTACTCCAGGGCCATAAGTTTCCCGCATTCTACCTTACATATCTTACCTGTTACCAAAATAAAACACAAGTTAGTCGCTATCGCGTCATACATACTAAGGCTAAATCATTGCATTTCATCAATTGATGATATTAGGCGGTGGTTGAAGCGACGGAAGCCACCCAAATAAGGGTGAGTACACACAGTGCGCATATGCCACATCTATAAAGTGTGTGTGCCTGTGTCTTCCCCTCATTAGTGGTCTCACAGAATCATACGTTCGACCAGAAACAGAAGGCTGTCGCGTTAACAGTTTATACGAAACTAGAGCAAGATTGACAACGGAAGAGCAAAATAGAAAGAACGGAACCTGAGCTATTGGCGATTGACAGGTGAGTCAAATGCAGAGTGTGATGAACGCAAATCCGATCGGCACCTTGAACCTCGAACGACTGGAGTTTCGGCGAATTGACGGAAACGTAGCAATCTCCCAAACCATAAAAGTCCAACCTACATTCCTCTAGCTGCTGCATTTCTATCGAAACCGAACGAATCCCATCACAACCAAGCAAAGTCAGATTCACCAAATTCGGGCACGATCGGAGAAGATCGAAGAGAGACGAATTGGTGAGCCGAGCACCCACAATCTCCAGAATCTGCAATTTCTCCAAATTGGACCATCGAGGCGGGTCGGTAAGGAGCACGCCCCACAATTTCAACGTTTCCAAGCCGCTCAATTGGCTAATGCAATCCAAATGAGCGGATTTCTCGTTCTCAGATGATCGTTTCTCAACCAAATTATCGACCCGAAGCTCGAGCCGCCTCAAATTGGGGTTCTTGCTCAACCAAGAGTTCAAATTCTCGATAGAGAAAGGGCAGAAGATCACCAACTCCTCCAATGACATGGTCGACATAATCATCCTCCCGACGATCGCATCCGATTGATAATCGTCGAAAGAATTCCTAGGAAAATAAAGACTCTTTATAAACGGCGTCGAGTTCTTCCAATGTTTGGATACACATGTGCAAGATGCAACATCTCTTGCATTTCGGATAAAGGAGAGGACGTATTGAATCAGCTCATCCGGCAATACATCCATCTCGCTAATCCCACCAAAACACGAATAAATATGATTCAATAAATCAAACAAGAACAAGAACAAAGAGGAGAATGACGATAACCCGGAGAACGAGAGTTTCTTGATATATGGATTAAATAATTGATTAAAACACCAAAGAACTCACAAGTAGCACGAAAATAAGCGGATTGCGCTAAAAGGACAATGAAAGAAAAGGATGATCGTGAGTCTAGAAATCCCAACGATAAACAAATCAATGACGGGCGCCAACGAAAGGAATAATCAACTCCGATAAATGAGGCTAAAATATGCAAAGTTTTAGCCAATAGAATGAAACCCAAAACACCAAGAACGAGATTTTAGGAACACCAAGAAAGAAAAAGAGACAGTACAACCAATTTATGATTGTCTTCTCTCGTTTACGCTTCAGAGAAACATAGGACACCAAGAACTACACACTGAGAGAGAGAGAGAGTGAAATGTGTCGTTGGCGCGCGTATATGAAAGCAAAAGCACGCGCTTCAAATTTCGAAAGCGAGGGACGCATACCAACGGTCTGAAAAGGAAAATAAACACGCGAGAGGACGAAAATTTTTGGACGTCCTGGGTTTCGCCGTTGGGTTCGGTCCGCCTATTTTTCAAATGTTTGAAACTGAGTTCCATTCAAAGTTTTAAGGATTTAGGGTTTTCTTGGGCACACTTGACTGACACATAAGGGCAGCCAGAGAGAGAGAACAGATGAAACCTTTATATATATTTATTAGCAACAGGCATGTGGACATATATAATTTTCATTTGTTATTAATTGTTTTCGTGCGTCTTACTTAGCTCGAACTAGAAAGAAAACGGAGAAGGATTCTCTTGGGTAGCTGGTGACATCTTAAAATTTTCACAACAAACATTGTTCTTACAAAAACTAGGTGAAATTTTGTTAGGCATATACTCTTACCTACATTACAGACCCAAAGTTTAAGCAAGAACTCTACATCTTTGCTCAATATAATAAATGAATTAAAGACAAGATTTTTTTCATAAAAAAAACATTTTTGTGATTTGAATCGAAAAAGTCGGATTATGGAATCACGAAGCATAATTAGTTTTCCAAAAACATAAAAAGGTTATCCACTCTATGCATACCTATTATAATTTGAGCTAAACACCAAGGATCGAGCTTAGACATGGCTGGTGTAAAACGGCCCCACGGTTCCAACCGAAACCGAATCGGGCAAACCGGACCTGGAACCATTGATCACATGGTTCAGTTTTGGTTCTACCTTTCATGGAACTGGAACTAGTCCAAATCCAGAATTGGCGGTTACAAACCGTCGATTGCCATAACGGAATTAATTAACATAAACTAAAGGCAATTAAATTAATGGTGGAAGCCACAATTAAGATTTGATATCTTCAAAGTCAATGCGCATCGACTTGATGAGAGATGTAGAGACTCTCTTGCATCTTTGTGTACTATGGAAATTAAGGAGAGGTAATTTTTCCATATGACTTTGGGACCATAACCCCTCTATTTATCATTGATCTTGGTCCATATAGTTTTTCATTTAACATATTATAGAATTAGGAAACTACTCTAATTGTATGTGAATATTAGATCCCAAACTCTATGAGATGTCATTAGGCCCATTATCCGAATCCACATTAGATAACAATGTCCGACCTAACCAATTAGATAGCAAAAGATACCTAAATTGTTCGATATATGTTGGATCATATTATTGAATAAATTTAACAACTAATACATGCAAACCATCGTACTTAGTTTGGGAGAAAGCTTGTCTTTCATTATGCTTGTGAAACTTGTAGAATGAGACTGGCTCACCTTTAAGATTGAACCCGGCACCTCGTTAGGACTAAGTGGTTTGGATCTCCTCCTCTCAAACTCTAGGTGGGTGTTACTCGTCGGGCCGACGGGATTCTCTCAAAAGGGTCATGAGTTGTTTATCAATCTTATTAAGTGGAGTCAGTATGTGATTTAAGAGTTAAGAAGTCCATCTCCAATGTCTATTGGACAATGATAAATGTAAATGGATCGGATTAAGATCAGTTTTGGGTTTTGTCAACTGTGACTAATTAGATAATGGGAGAACCAAATTCCCATATGAACAACCAAGACTGAAATCAAATGCCAAAAAGCACACTATAATCAGATTCAGGTATTGCTTCGTGTTGGATATATATTTCCGATATCCATGGCAGATGTTCTACTAAGTAATATGGCTATTGCAAGTACCATCCCGATCGCCGGATATGGATCAAATAATAAATATTCCTTTTTAGGTGGTATTACCACCGTGGGTAGTGGGTGAATAAAATTATAAAGATAGAATATCAAAAGAATATCAATATGAACATGACCTGACTCTTTGATGTCATTGGTCAAACACAAACTTTTCCGGTAATCTTTGTGTCATGTCCGAAATTGCCTGTGGGTTTCGGGTTGTGTTTATCTTGTATTTGTGCTCAAATTGTGTCAACCTCAACTACAATTTTTTTTGTCACTTTAGGTGGACACGACAAAGAAGACGTTTTGAGTCTATAGCTTTTTTTGGCATTTGGTGTCATGTGAGAAATTCCACCTTGGGGGTGTTTGACTATAAAGTCATGAACTGAGCTAAAAAGTGAGATCATACCATCATTTTTTCTAATGCACATTAAGATTAGTAGCGGATCTAGAAAGTAGTTTTAGGGGAGGCGAAGTATGTATTTGATGGTGTTAAGGGGGTGAAGCATGAATCTCAACCATATATTCGACTGTAAAATTTAGCTTTTAGGTGAAATGCAAAGATTTGAAGAGGACGACGCCACTAATTGCGACCCATGTTTGATTAAGAGAGGAGTTTGTTACAGGCAAAAATCCCGTGGTGTGCGTACCCACATGCATCCTTCATCTGGCGGCTTCAAAGGGCACAAGCACCGGGAGATGCTCAGGTGAAGGCGTACTCACTATGCTCACAAGGTTGAGCATAAACCCCTCTTGGTTCAAGTGTTCAGTGCTTGGTGGTGTGTGTGGTGTCTTGTACATGTACGAGCCTTGTGAAATGTAGCTCGTGTGTGTGTGGCGTGAGTTATACTTGGGTGATTTGCGTGAGTGTGTCATGCACTCGAGTCATGTGGCGTGTGTGGCATTTTGTAAGTGCACGAGCCTAGAAAAAGGTAGCTCATGTGTGTGGCGTGTGTGGTACACGGGTGTGTGAGTGTCACTCGTGTCACTAGGGAGTGAGTTCGGTCCCTTGTAAGCCCGGGTTTGTGTTTGTAAGCTTGGGCAAGTCGGGTCTTGAAACAAGGCTAGGTAGTGCCTTGGGTCGGTCACATAGTGGGCCAGGTGGAGCCTGTGCCACGTGCGCTCGCGCGCCACCCATCCGGAGCTTCACAGCATGCGCCAGGTGTGGACAGGTCAGGGCATGGACGGTTTCACGTTGAGGCACCTGGGACAGTTACAGCGGCAGGTGAGGGGTCACCATGTGCTGGAGCCTTGGAGACGGTTGCTGTGGAAGCTAAAGGGGTACTTGTGGTAGGCGCCTGTGACAGGAGCCGGTGTTGTGGAAGCCAAACCGTCACCACCCCCTGGGAGCTGAAGGGGCACTGCAGGGAGCACAGGCGCCACCCCCTGTGCCAGTCGGTTCAGACGTTATGTGCAGGGCAGTCGAACTAGCTGGGGAGTTGAAGGGCTAGCCTAGTACATCTATAAAAGGCCGTGCCAGCCTTATGGGAGGGGCTGGTTCCCAGACGTGTGGCTGGTCCCCCGGACGTGTGTGGTTCACTTGTGAGAGAGTCTTGTGCATTCACCTTGAGGCTGGGCGAGAAGTATCTCTGCTAGGTCCTTGGGAATGACCTTAACTAGCTAGGGTGAGTGTGTGTGTTCAAGACCATGTGGGTGTGTGTAGTCCACATGTGCATGTACTGGACCGGTTGTATCCAGGTTGGCGCGAAATGCAGCTGATGATCTTACTTTCCTTCGCATGCTCTCTTGTGCTTGACCATAGGCAAGCGTAGGTGTGTGTGTGAGATGTGCACCAACGAAGGGAACGTTCCGCTGGGCATTTGGCATGTGGCTGAACATCAAACATGTAGCAGCCCCGCCAAGGGAGAGGCTGAAAGGATCACGAAGGTAGTTCTTGCCATCACAGGTAGGTTGTTTTTCGGTTTGAAAAATTAACCGTTCAAGGTCTCGTAATCAAACACCTCCAAAGTGTATGTTTACATCCTTAGGCCGCACATAGACGAAGCAACATTGTGCCGTTTTCGAAAACACCCTTTTCTTTTTTTTCTTTTTTTTTTGTTACAAGAGAAACACCCACCCACACATGGACCTTCAGGGAGTCGAACTCCCTACCATCAGTAACAGGCCCTGCCGTTGAGCTAACTCTTTGGGTGCAAACCGCTTATTTTAAGGGAAATGGTCCTCAACGCTCAGGAGTGGATGACAGTAGTCGGGTTGCCTTTTGCAGCCATTTGAATAGTGGGGCACAATCGGTCGGTCCGGAGGCAAAGAGGGGCACAACTTGGTACTGCACCAGCACTCACTGGTGGTGGCCGTCCAATTTCTACATGGGGAAGGTGAAGTTTTATGTAAACATAGCCCTTTGTTTTGTGCGTGATGGATGAATCTCACACCCTGAGATTCTTCGTGCAAGCCTTTAATTAGAAATTGATTCCTTTTCATACACAAAGTAAGTGTCTTGCGAGATTCTTTCCCTTTCTCGGATAGAAAAGTTCTCGGACATTTTTATAGAAACTTTCTATTGAGGGCCCCTTAAATTTGTGTAATTTCAAGGAGATGTTTCCTTACATGCTGAGACTTTGAAGTGCCTTTTCTATGTTCTTTCTAATGAAAAAGATAAACAGGGAATGTGTGTGCAGTATGCATGTTTTAGTGTGTGTGTATGTGCATATCTATGTATGTATATCTGGACATGTCCGGTCCCAATGGTGGTTGCGGTTTCGGAACCGTAAAAAAAGTTTTTTTTTTTGTAAAAGGGACACCAAGCGCCCGTGGGAGTCGAGTAGAACTCCCACTTGGCTCAAATGTGGCTAACGTTCAACCATTGAGCCAAGCCTCAATGTGTATCTCAATTTATTAATATATATATATATATATATATATATATATATATATATATATATATATATATATATATAACGAGGGATTTAAAACAATTGATTTTGGTTCCAGTTCTGAGCCGGTTCTTAACAAGTATGAATTGTAACCAAATCGGGAGGTACCCGAGTCCGGTTACGGTTTTGGGACTGGTTTGACCGGTTCTAGTTACCGACATTTCCGAAGTCGCTTCCGAACATGCCATGTATATGTATATATATAAGAAGAAAACTAAGAGTTGCTAGACACCCTCTCATGTCAGACTATTAAACGATATGTATCATCCATACGATCTTAGGATCAATGTAGATCAAACTATCCATCAATATCAACACAAAAATCGATATCATTTAATGCATGGAGTGCATTAAATACGATGTGGAATGGATGTCTTGATCACATTGATCGCACAAATGGTAATGATGATCAAGTAATGTATAATATGTGAGGTTGTCTAGCAACTCCCACTCTCTCATGTATATGAATATGTGTATGTGTGTAAGTATATATGACATCTACATGTATATGTAATTATGGTTGCATACGTAGATCCTTGATTAGATATAGGTGACCACACGTAAAACTTATATTGGAAAATCCAGCCCCAAATCCAATTACTTTCTTCTAGCAAGCGCATGGTGTCCCCTCCACATATCTGGGTTAATCTGATCCAATGATGCATAGAGTACACATCTATACATAAGCCTGGGTCAGGTCTTCATTGCATCTATCATGAGTGTAATCCTTCATTTCTGGTTGGAAATGGGGGAAATTATTGGAATTTTGGGGTTGGTGAAAGCTTTTTACCGAAAGATCGGTATTTTAGAGAAATTAAATATTTGTATCAAATCTGTCTTTTACTTTGTAATATCGACAAACTTCAATACCTGACGAAATCAAGATTTCATACTGTTAACTTTGAATCTTGTACATGCAAATATCAAACACTTACATATATTTCTACATGTACCATGATTCTTTCTAAGGTGTGCTTGAGAACTAACTTTTAGGTTTTTTTTATCGTTCCTTCCCATATGACCATCTCTTATGATGAATGATGAGTCCTTCACTTTTTTATAAAAAAGAAGCTAAGTCTTTGGTAATATTGATATACCAAGATGATTTGACACTATCTCATTTGCGAGCTTAAGAAATTATAGTAAGTTACTTGAAGAACTTACAAAAAACTTAATTAAATAAACAAGAGTTAAAGAGAAGATTGCAAGGGTATTTATAAGCAACAATTAGATTTTCAGATTCACATCGCTTATACATAAGCATTGATACAGACGACAAAAAAAGTTTTCACCCAATCAATATTTATAAAAGGTCTTACTTTTTAAGCAAGACTAATATAATATTAAAGACTTGTGTTTGAAATATTATGTCTATCCACAATATCATTATAAATCATGATTATAGGTCTATATAACAGTTCTTCACCAACGGACACTAACCCAATATTAGCACTCTTTTATGAAACGTTGCATTACTTTTGAAAATGTTCCAACTAAATTATGTGCAAAATGAATTTTAAGTGAATGGTGGGCCTGACGTGATAAGCTTGCCTACCCTCCACAAAGTAAGTAACTAGTGCACACCCTTGGGCTGGGAAGGTCCCAAACTCTCTTATAAACGCACCAGCCGTCTCTCCTTCTTCATCGGGTTGTCGTATCAACAAGAATTGAAGATAGCTAGCTTTCCACAGTCAGCCTCTCATGGCCTCGAAGCTCTTTGTCTTCCTCATCTTTGCTTTTCTCTCCTCATGGACCTTGTTAATATCTCCATGCGAGGGGAGACGCTTAAACACCAACAAGCTGCAACCAATGCTGCCCAAAAAACACCTCCAAGAGAGGATTTTGGCTGCCGGAAAAGAACGAAAGAGCCATAGAAAACACTCGAAAGGGCAAAAAAGGCGTCGTCGGACTGAGGAGGTATCAGTGGAGGATTTCCGACCAACGACTCCTGGTCACAGCCCTGGAGTAGGCCATGAGGTTCAAGATTAGAAATACAGCCTGCAACGATTGTGTATATATATGACAAAAGTAATGGCTGTTAACTTACTAATGTACGTGTTCTCATGGAGCCTTAATTCTTCTTCGGAGTGCAAAGCCAAGTAGTGTAGATCTTATGTATTGCATGGTTGTTCCAAGTGTAAATCCATGGTGTGCTTCTGGATGTATCAAGCGTCGTGCTCGACGTACCGCTGTTTCATTAGTATGTAACGTATTTCGTGCTTGTACCTTTGGTATTTGAATAAACGGAGCAACAATTTCAAGGAAGTAAATGACAATAACTAATGAATTAGATCAGTGATCTCATCATTGAATTATGGCTGGTGTAGCAGAAGTTCGGGCCATTTCACGCATAGTGATCTTGTCAAAAAAGAATTACTGTGTTCGCATCAAAACTGGCGCCAATATTGGCACCTAATTTTCTTGAATTTGCTGCAGATTGGTAATTTATTCTCTACACCCCATGATGATCTAAATGAAAAAAAACTCTAAGTTGCGTGCTTTAATCCCATTTTATCCTTTTTCATGATAATATATACATATGGTTCCCTTCCAAGTTATTTTGTGCTCATGACTCAAAGCCAGCTAATTCTACATGGCAGCTAATGCAAGATGATAGCAGGTTGTTATCATCAGTATACGTATCTCATCCAATAGAATTCTGCATGGAGGATTTTTTTTTGGTGATTCATTTGTCTTAAGAACATGAAACTTTAATAGATCTTCCTCTCTCCAAGTTAGAATGAGAAAAAGCCAACGATTTTACGCTCTTAAAACGATCAAATTCTCAGTCTATATGTTAAAACTTACGTGCAATGAGAGATTGCATCTCATATTATTAGATGGAATAAGATTGGATTCATACCAATGTTCTTAGGATAATCCTGCTCGAAAATCTTCAAATTTGTCATTGATAATCTCAGCAGGGTCATCCCTTGACTGGTTTAATAAGAAATTAAGTTCCCTATACTGATTTTTTATCCAACCTTAGGATAAGAAATTAAGTTCTCTTGACCTGCCTAACCCCATATGGCCAGGCGAAACATAATATCTGAAGATGATCCAACCCTAGGGCACGACAGAAGATTAGGTAAAAATCAAACTCAGAGAAACATTGGTTACTTATTAACCAACCTAAGACAGACCGTGGATCATCAGCTCTGCGGCAATGGTGCCAACCGATTCTTAAGTATGAGTTGTAGAACCGAAATAGAGGTTTTCGTGTCTACTTTACTAGTAAAATAAAACAAGGAATTAAGCTGCACAATATAGCTTTCATGCTTGATATTTCTCAACTCGATTGAAGTTGGAAGAAACATAAACGTCCAGATAAACCTGATTGTTAGTTTTTCTTCAACTTTGTGAAGATTGATGGAGATGCTGGGCGTTACTGCACAACCAGGCTTTGCAGTAACGACGCCTGTGCATCAACGCATAAGGAGATGCTGAGCGTTATGCTTATGGCTAGCCGAGGCAGCTTAGCCGGCCATATAAGATGCATAGGGGGGCGACCTACTGGGGAGAGGTCTCGGAAGTAGCTGCACGAACCAGAAAAACGTGAAGAGTCGTCGGAATTCGGTAAGAAAATCCTCAAATTTTGTTTTTGTCAAATTTCTTATTTTTAGTTGCTAAAACCAAGTTAAATCATAGGGCTTTTGTTTGGTTCATGCTAAATCTTCGAAAACAAGCCTTGATGCGCGAAAATCGGCTCAAAACAAACGTAGATTCATAAAATTTTTCTTAAATCCGAGTTAGTGTTTTTCATGAATTTTCCGGTCAAAACGATACCGCTGGTGACCATTGATGGATTGGGTTGGAAGAGGAAGGGTAGGCGATCGGTTGACGACCATCGCCGGCCTTAATCGTCACCAGAAACCGGCGAAATCGATGCCGAAAAACTATGGGAACCGGCCCTTTTGGGTATGTCCCTCGTGTTCGTGTCGTATTGTGTCGGACACAACGTGTCATATCCAGTTTATGTCATGTCCTCGTGTCGCATATTAAGAACCATTTCTGTGTCAAAACATGTTCCGTGTCGAGTTTTGTGTCGGAAACGAGTCAAGTTTGGGTCGTGTCTTCAAATGGGTTTCTAGGTTAGAAAGATGACCCGTGTCAGTAGTTATAGGTTCTTTGTTGATACAATGACACAGGCTACCTACTGTGTCACTAAATTTGGATCTCAAATAACTTAAACGCATCCAGATTGGGGTTTGGGTGATTTTAGGGTCATTTGAGATCTGATTTGGATACGGTTTGTTGCATTAGATTCGTAGTTAAATAAATGTTAATATTTTAAATTATTTGTAATTGTTTAGAAATTAAAATTGGAGGATTTGGTGGTGATAAGAGTGGCACAACGGCTTTGGGATTGAATCTTAGCGCTCTTTCAGGTAGGGGGTTATGCATTCTTTTACAGAACCATGTAGAAGTGATTTTACTTATTTTAGATAAATTTAAATGTGTATGATTGATAAATATTTTATTGATGTTTATGAAATGTTATTCACAATTATGGGTTATTTGATATGCTTTTTAAATAGAACATGTTTATGACATTGATTGATAAAGAGCATGTTTTGATATGCATGTGTTGTATGAACATGATATTTAAATTTTGTTTAAATGTTGTATGGATATGGATTTGGTTTTAGATATTCGTGGATCTGGATATGATTTGTGAATGTGATGAACTGTAATTGATTTTATAAATGTAATGATGTGTGAATATACTAGTCATACTTTGTGGATTGTGTGGGATCTCTAGAGACTTCCAGGTCACTCGAACGATTCGGCTTGGGGTGAATATAGGTTGTGTTCTCGGGCACTCTGCCGTGAGAGTTGGCGTGGTTACCGTCGTGGATGGGGTTACCGAGGTCACGTTAGGGAGGGCCGGACGACTCCTGTGGCCTTTGGGACAGATACAGTATGGGTTGTAGTTATCGTAACTAATGATATGTGTGTATGTTAGTGTACGCATATGAATTTGAGATAATGATTTAAAGATAACTGTGCTTTGTTATGAAATGATTGTGAAATTATGCATACTTTTAGTATGATTTTTGTTTAAAGATGTTTAACCTCCCTACTGAGGTGTGTATAGGAGCTCACCCAATTATTTTATAGCTTATCCTTAAGCTAGCACTTCGAAGGCATACGAAGCAGAGTAGGAGTTGGATAGAGCTGCATTTTTATTTTAGATGGTAAGATAAGTGTTAAACGATTTATAAAATCTTGTTATTCGGGTTATTGTTAGGTGGGCCCCGCACCATTTTGGACGTATTGTTTAGAACTTCGATATGAATATTTATTTCAGTTAAATATTTTATTGAGTTTGAATTAAATTAGTATTGTATTTAGTCACTGCTTACCATCACGCTCGCGCGAGAAGCGGCCACGTGGCATCTGCTTGGGCTAGGTCGTGGTTGAGACCCGAGCGGGTGTGACACATGCTCTATGGGATTTGCTTGGAACCGGACAATTGATATCTTTTGAATGCATTGAGATTGGTCGTCTTGTTTATGGTGCTGTTTTGTATCAGAAAATCGGAATTTGCACTGTTACTTGTTTATAAGACATAATTAAGTCAAAATTGATTCTTACTAGTTCATCGGGAATGAAGGTGGATAAGTGAATGCCGAACTATTGCTCTACTTCTCTAAACTTTTCAGTAGTTCACAGTTTTAAGAGGTTAAAGCAACGGTGCTATTAGCTTCTCCATTCTGTAGGAGCTGCAATGACAGCTCTCTCTCTCTCTCTCACACACACACACATGCATGCATGCACACAGTTAAGGCTTTCAAAAAGAGCCACGGGTTATGGGATCTCAAAATTTCACTCTTTTGGAGCAATTAGATGAGCTGTTGGTTGTAAGTACTGTTTCACGGCACCTGAGTAGTTAAGCTGGGGTGAGTAAATACAGTGAGCTACAAAACAGGTTGTGCTCGTCTTGACGGCGCTTGTATAGGCTCGTGTACTGGTGCATATATATATATATATATATATATATATATATATATATATATATATATATATATATATATATATGTTAGAGAAACATGCTATACCAATAAGTTAGATGGATATAATATCTTGAAGGGGTCAATGGTTTCATTTTCTCTAAAGTTGCATTAAGAAGATACAATTTCTAACTTAAAATGACTTAAAATGAGCAAGAACTTCATTTTTCTTTCGTGAAAACTAGGAAGAGAAACTTAAATGAGCAAGATTGTCTTCGGTTCGTTGAATAAACTTGTGGGGCATTTAAAATACTTTATTATTATTATTTAAGATAACTTAGATATGTAGAATGACGATCAAAGAAAGCTTCACTAAGAAAATACAAGAAATTAGATTGTGAAAATGTGATAAGAGAGACAAAAATCACATAAGTGTTGGAAGGAAGCAAGATCTAGCTTATGTTGAGTTAACTATTAGCATGACACAAAACTGAACTCTATCGAAATAAAGAATTCATGTCGATGACCTCATCTAGTATGAGAAAAGGCTTAATTGTTGTTGTTTAATTTGTAATGAAAAAGCAAACTATGTATCGAAAATTAAAGAACACTAGATATGCCACAGGCAAACAACCCGATGAAAAGAGCCACAAACAGGAAACGTTACTTCTTTCGATTGATTTTTACGTATCCCTAAAACACACAACTCTATCTCTGCGCGCACACACGCACACACATATATAGCTGGAGACAGAAGATTTGATAACAGCTAGTCCAATGAACCATGTTTCTGATTGGAGAAAGTGCCTCTATACATCTTACGAACATCAAATTGTTTAATATTTCCACACATCCGCCCCACCAAAACACACTCATCTCTCATAGAGACAAGCGTGCACCCAGCTTTTCTCTTGGTCGATGTTGGCAACGTGTCACATGCTACATGAATAACTTGGAAAGAAACGTTGTTTGGCGGATCCATTCTCAGTACAATGCAAGAAAGAAAGAGCTTCCACCTTCATGATTCTTAAACAACCGACTAAAAAATTAATTTAAAAGAGAAAGATTGCTAATATTCTTCTAAAATAAGAAAAACAAAGCCCTCTTTGTATACTCCCTTGAATAAACTAAGGCACCACGTTGCATGTTGGAATTAATGTTAGTGCACATGAACATCTAATTTTTAAAACTTCCATTTCCTTCCACTTTTCCTTTTGATAGGCTCTATAGCCATCCTTCAAGATTCACCCTTCAAATAAATCCAAGTGAAGTGTGCAAGACAACCAATGTATGAGGAATTAAAGGCATAAAAAATGAGTTCCTTTTCGGATCCAAAGCTTCGCTGGACAAGACCACTGAGTCTGGGATTTGATATGGAAATATTTCTTTTAAAAAGTATCTTTAATAATGCGAAATAAAAAGGAAAATCTTTAAAAATGGGTGGTGCGATGTAATAAATTCTGAACTTTTTATTTGGCATGATTGCGCAGGATTTTCATGCCTGTTTAATCATGTCGCTTTAAGTTCCCCATAGTTAAATAGTTAGCAGGGGATTCGTATGATACGTAATATACCTACATCTAGCAGCATATTCCATGTTAGGTATTAGTTCCTTGGATATTCTCCTCTGAGTGAACGTTTTCGCCAACTCTCAAATTAAGCCATAACAATGGCTGCCCTGAGGCAATGCAGGTGGAAGTAAGCACGGCGATCATCATGTGAAGCACAAGAATTACCTCGAAAATGATTCCTCGTTATAAAGACTAACGCCTTCATTCATCACTTACCACTAAACTTAAGAACCGAAGCTCAAATTGCTATTCTTAAAAGAATACGAAATTACATATAAAAATTCTTTCAATTTCTACCTCAAATGTCAAGGGACCCTTTGCCTCTTGCCTTCACCATTGTCTATGTAAGGAAATCAAATGCTTGAACTTATGATCATGTCAATTATTTAAAAAATATGCTTGAAAGAGTTTGTAAAGTCAAAATAAAATAAAAGACTTTGAACATGGGGTGGCCAATGTTTCTCAAGATATCAATAATATTATTTTAGTGAAAAAGAGTTTGAAAGCAAAGCTTTAAAAAGATAAAAACATGCGCCACTTTTTGATGTGACTGAAGTTAACATGAGGTCTTCATGTGACAGTTCTCCGAGCTCAGTCTAGATCATAGATTAAGATTTTGGCTCAAGGAATCAACAACGATTCTCGAATACTACTTATGGTCCTTCATACTTCAAAGATACAGTATAAGCGTTTACTCTCAGGAACTTGAGGTTAGTCAGACTTCTGATAGTTGGCATCTCACTGAATTCCTGATCTCTTAAGAGAGTGTTACTAATAATACACTCATCTGTTCTCTTAAGAGAGTGTTACTAATAATACACTCATTAATTATCTATTAACCAATCAAAGTTCATAAAGCAATACAAAATTATTTATTTTATACAAAGCAATTTGAAAATGCTAATGTTCAAGTTTAGATGACTTGAAATGCCTTTGAGTCACCAAAAATTCATTTAATTTGGTAAGTTTTCAGAAACAACTAATTATGTTCTTCTGTTTTACTGTGACATTTTAAAACTTCTCATCCCCAGAACCACTTTTCCTACTCCCTGTTAGATAGACACTGTAGATATTTAGAAAGATTTCCAATTGGATGTAGAAGTTTATCTAAGGTGCGGCAAATAACCCATGAAACTATTTAGTTCCGGGTGAATTCTGTATTATAGCTCATGGATTCAACTGTGGGCTGTCGCTTTTCTGTGATTTTTTAAAGAAATCTCAAGTGGGACTGGCACCCAACGCCGCTCAATGTAGATCCGCCATTTAAGATCGCATGTGCAGAAAGCTAAGAGACTGCGGAATCAAAGAGGATCTTGTGTTCAGAGTGCCAGAGAGTATATTAGGTACGGCCAGTCCACAACCATGCATTGGTGTCTGCAGCATATCCCTAACTGCAGGTACAAGGCTCCAATGTCTGGTTGGCTCGTCCTCCTCCAGTTAATGCGGTTTGTACACTACCTGCTGTACATACATATGGTTGCTTGATCTTTACCACTTTAGTTTTCTTCCTCGCTTTATAAATTTTCTTTAAAAGCTTGTGGGAACGTGAGGTGCAGCAGAAGAATCCCCTCATGATTCTCTCTCTCTCAGGAAAAGAAGGATCTTTTCAAATCCAAACCTACCCTTCTAGCCATGTCCAAATCCATCCCTTTCTCTTTGGCATCAAAATTTGTGAATCATTTGGTTTTATCAAATCGAAAACTTGTGATGACTGAAAAGAATTGTTAGATCCAATTTCAGTCAAGAAAGATTGATGATACATATGTGCCTGTCCTCTGAATGTCCTATACTCGAAGACAAGACTTATATTAGCACAACAAACTATAGGTACCTGGGGCATGCAACTTTTTTCAGAATCTCCCGGTACATTCTACCGGAACACGAAAGACACGACGTAAATTAAGCTAAGTAAATTGTTGATCAAGTTATTTGTGATTATCTTGTGAGCATCTGCCGAACTCAACATGCATTGTCCTGCGATTTTTATATTATGCACATATGTAAGACTTGAAGATGAATGGTGGCAAAAGTCTTCCATCCTAAACTTCACAAAGTCACCGTCTCGCACCTGATCTCAGGTGCTCTTCTTACACAACCTTCCTGAATCCCATTTTTCTATTAGTGCTGAAAAAGGGGTTGATGTTAAGGCATGTGCTTTCATCCAAACTTGACTCCGCAGTCACTCGAAGAACGGATTAGTCTCTGACGTCATTTGTGCAAGTCAAAACCCCAGGAGTTCACTGGAGTTGAGTGAGGTTCATCACATAGTTTGGGTGCTATTGATGCAACAAGGTAAGCCTCGATATCCAAACAACCACAAGGGGCGGCAGAGTTATCCCCTAAAGCAGTGGCGAACCTATTCATGGCCGGACGCGATTGACTGTCTTTTGCCAAAATCTGAAAATGTCTAAAATATCAACAGAAGCTCTCTGAATGTTTACAGAAATTATAGACTGCCTCGCCAGAACTTCACACAATTGGACTTTTGGCCAAAAGAAAGGGTTGGTCTCGGAACTGGTCAGAAAGTTACAGATGGTACCAGAAAAAAACCCAAAAGAGAAGATTCTCAACTTGAAGGCCTCTTTGAGGATGCAGTCAAATTGCACCTGCCAAGTGGACCTTTAATTCGGAAGCCCAACGAGAGGAAAAGATTCGCTGAAGAATCTAACCTAAAAAGATACCCGACAGAATGAATCATGGCCTCTTGAAAAATGTAGTTGGTGTGGCCCGGCTCTGTCTTGCTGCCTCTAACATGCACCCACCAATGTGGGAGCTCTAAAATAAAACTCCCACAAATAAGAAAAAGGAAAGGCGTAGGCTGCGCATATGTAGTTGTAGAAGTAGTAGGTCACTGTCTATATACACTTGATTATAAGCTGAATCTCTGACCTTCCCACCATAATGGAATAAGTGATAAGACTTTCATCCATTACCATCAAATCTATGCTTAAAGCAGTCAATGACAGATGATTTAATATATCTTTCAATCTCAACCATCTGACTCTTGATTTGCATCTCTTGTTGAGATTATTCCTTGGACCTAAATAACCAATCATTCGTTCTCTCTAGGAAACATACAAATGATGGAGATCACTAGATTTCAGCATTCAGTAAGATTTCCCACTTTTTTCTAACTAAAAAAGATATTTGGGGGACCTTCCTGTGTAGGGTAGACCCCACCCTACATCGTAAATCTTGGGAGTGGACAGCTGGCTATGTAGTTCTGTTTGATAGCTGTTCTGTTAGGTAATCTCACAGGGGATGGATCAAACTCAAATCTAAATTCTTGCATTTCTTCTCATTAATGCCCGAGATGTATTTGGCCCATATTTCACATTGCAGAACTCATCTGAGAAAAACGTGAACAAGAATACTGGGATGATTTAACAAGTTCCTCAAACAGAAGAGAAAAAACAATGGTGGTCAAGCACGAAAGATTCAAATATTTAACGTATCTTATTTTCTATTCATAGAAGTTGTATACGAACTGATACCAACGTCAATTGTGCTCGTCAATCTGCTGTAGCCAAGTGAAGAAAACGGGTCTCCATTGAAATTAAAGGAAACCTTCCTTGTATTAAGTTTGCGTACGTGTGGCAGCGGGGAGTTGTTTCACTTAGTTATTTTGGGAGTAGCTCATGCATATCAAGAACTTCCCTATTTTTAGATTAGCAAACATCACTAGTAGTTATCAATTCAGACCCAAAGTGCGGATCTTCCTTTTTTCTAAACTTAGGAATCAAATGCAGCAGGAGTCATAATCCTAATACTTATCTGGTCTCAGCGGAGAAACGCCTCAAAGTGTTGAAAGGAAATGATAAAACTTAATCTTTTGCTCTTTAGAGTTGAATGATGTCCAAGACTGAATACTGTGGCAGCAATGAATCCATGTAGGCGAGTCCACTTTGTATTAGGAGTGCTTGGTTTTGGCTGGTGATAGTGTCAAACTGCAGGAGATGGCAACCAGAAAAAAAAAACACAATTAAACCCTTTAAATTTGTTTCTTTCTCTGGTTAAACCTGCTGTAATTACTTTTTACGGTCAGATTTTAACAATTTTATGTATTGTGGGATGTGATTGAGGTTTATGGTATCAAAGAATCCATCTAGCCCACCCACCAAGACTTGGGTAGTTAAACGTATTGTCGGGGTTGTACAATACCTAAACCCACTAAGAGGAAAGCTCATATTGGTGTTTATGACGGAGAAGTATCCTTTTATCTATTGATGAAATTCAAAATAATTTATATTGAAATTTCGGATGAGTTTGATTGATCAGTGAGGGGTTTATTGGACGACTTATATTTGGAGAAGACAATTTGGTTTTTGATTGATGGAAGACTCTAGTCTGGGGGCTACTGTGTTTCACTAACTTTTGCATCATTGCTGCTATAACATACAAGGAAAGAGAACTTTTGATGAAGGACGAGTAAAGTTGCGTATTGCAGAAAACCATTGACTTTGGCTTAATTTGCCTAGGCATAACGTAGTGGTAGGAAGCAGTAAAGAGCAAGAAAACCAATGACTTCTCTACAAAGAGTTTGAGTGGGAGAGAGAAAATCAGTGACCAAGTTCATGCGATCGAGAAAGTCCAAAAATAATTATTACTTAGGAACTCCCCCACATTGAAAGAGCAATACTGTGTACCAAGATTTATGAATAATATTATTGACGTTCAGAACTGTTCAGATTCTAGTTAACTCAAACTCGAGTCTTTCTCACCAATACTTATGGACGCATAATTTTGCTAAGTATTAGATGAGGTACCGCTCATGTAAGGGATCACTCTTACATGGCCGGTCTCAAGCCTAGATAAAGAAGGATTACATTAGGCTTCTCATAGCTAGCAGAAAACTTTGTCATATTTATCTACCATGGATAGGGCTATGTGAAAACAAAGAATCCATGTAACCAACCCCATCTAGTATGACAAAAGACTTTGTTGTTGTATTAGATGAGGTTGTAGTTAGTTGGTTTGAAGAAGGTTAAAAATTGTCGATGAACACGTAAAATTCACATGTAGGTTAGCTAAAGAGGGAGGTGTATCAAGTACATTGTGTGATAAAAAAATGATCAGTCAATCACCAACATTTACTCATACTTCTCTAGAGTTGAAAAATCTTGTTAGAGGCACTAACTTGGAGCTCAATTCTGTTGGAAAGTACATGAATATTGATGAATCTTTCAACAAAATGGAACGAAAGGCCACTAATAGAAAGAAATTAACAATAAAAAGTAATCATACTTTTCTAGAGTTAAAATGTGGAAATCTAGTATGGGAAAAGGCTTAATTGTTGTTATTGTTTGTGACACAAGATTTATCTTGTTATGTTTAAGAATTTATGTAGCCAAACACACATTGTGTGGGAAAATGCTTCTTTGTGGTTCTCGCTTCATAGTAGTCTAAAGTTGATAGCAGCTTCTCTACTTGAAGGCAATATTATATTTCCCCTATTTACTGAATTAGATCACAAGATTGCATTTACCCAGTACTTATCGTAACCTGTGATAGATAAATCTCCACATTCATCACGGATTTATCTCTGCTTTTGATGATCAAATTTGTATAAATATGTGAAAATGGGGCTTGAATGAAAGGAAGAAGAAAAGAAAGACTAGTCTTTTTTTTCATGCAGGCATATTGCATTCGACTACATTATTTCTACTGATATTTATTTCATCTTATTAGACTTCATTTTTACAAATTTTATATATAATGTCTTGGTTGCACAATGTTGTTTGGTGTTTAGAGAAACATTTGAAATTTGAAACTTTTCATTACATTTTATATAAATCTTCATTATTGATTTCAAACATCAATGCACCAAACGACATTATGGAGCTAATAGGCCCTCTATACGTACGAATGCAAACTTTACATTGTACGATGAGAATAAATTTGTCCTGTAAAAGTGAAATATAAAATGAAGCTAATCAATAAAAAATAAACGTAAACTATGCGGTTCGCCAACATCAGTGGATCTGACAACGATAGAGTCTCGTGGCAAATAGAAACTAAAAATCAAGATGAATTCGCAATAGAATTTATCGCCCTCATTTATCTTGGTCCTTCATGATGCACCTAAAACTGAAGCTGATGGGGCCTTTATAGCTCGTGCGAACGTATTTCCCCTTCTTCCCAAGAGTCACAAAATGGAGTTCTCCGGCCCATTACTAAAGCTAGTGGACAACATGGTGCTGCTTTTTAGGGCATATCAGGGAAGAGAGCCAGAGGGAGAGAGAGGAGTGCACTGACAAAGTTTTGTGGGGAGAAAGAAAAATGGAGAAAGTAGAGGTTAAGAATGGCTCCCTTTTATATGCAGATCGTAGTAAGCATATGGGGGGCAACCAGCTGAGTTATTCAGAAATATAGAATTTTTGCTCTCAACCCTTCAGCCATCCAACTTCTATTTTTATAATCCCACTTGAAGTCCAACCAAAGAATTAATGGTAACACCTTTTGCCTTTCCTCCTTTCTCAACCCCTATATAAGCCGGCAGACTATCTAACTCTCAACACAACACAACTCTTCGTCCCCTCTCGCATGCTTGTATTCCTTTTTCAAAATTTATAAGCAGCTATTGCATTAGTTTCTCACAATGTCAAGACCCTCATCTATGCCTTTAATCTTGTTAAGTATCTTGATTCTCCTTCTTGTCCGTCCGCTCTCTGTTACCAGCAGACCCTTAACTTCTGATCGGCTGCCGAAGGTGTTGACAGATGGTTCAACAGAGAGCAGGAAGATTATCAAGCCAATGGTGCTACGGAGACTGCAGGCTTCTGATCTTCAGACTATCCAAAGTTCTGTAGGGAAGCACAGTGACGATATTCATGGTGGCGACTCTCTAGCTAATGAAAAAGATTCAAGGCCTACTGAGCCAGGACATAGCCCGGGGGTCGGCCACGCTGAAGATCATAACTAGCTAGCTTGTCAGTTCTGTAGATGCCGAAAATCATTAGAATTGCGTTGCGACTTCTGACTACAACAAGCTCCTCTTTGTTTTGTTTCTACGTAGATATCGGTTTGCTACCATCTTATGCCATTAGTTGTGTGTATTCATATAATGTATTACGTCTATATATTTTTCGTGATTTATAGATGCATCAAGAAAGCTTGATTTCTAGTAGTGAAGGCTCAAGCAGCAGCATGGTCACAAGCTTGCTTGTGAATTCCTATTTGTCCCATTATTGTGTTGCTCCCCTAAAGAATTCTGTCATCTCATGTATGATATGATAGCTTGTTTCCTATTCCATTTGTGGTGTACAACTTCATGTTAATCGAACTACAGTGTTGTGTATATTCTTCTGCTTTCTCCTGTTGTCATTTAATTTTCTAAAACGAAGCCCGTCATATAACGTATGATAGATCGGTTGACGTCGAGCATATTAGACGCTAGCGGTACAGCTAGCTGCATTCATCGGAGGGCCTATCACATGTATCAGGGCCCTTTTAGTTTGAAATTAGATCAGCAAATCAGTATGCCCATTAACAATTTTGAGTTCCATGCTTCAAATTATAATGGCCATTGTTAGATATAGTTAATAGCCAATTAATTCTTCTCACACCAGGCAAAGTTTAGCCAGCAAGTACTGTTTATGCGCACGCACACACGCACACACACACACACACACACACACACACACACACACACATATATATATATATATATATATATATATATAGAGAGAGAGAGAGAGAGAGAGAGAGGGAGAGAGAGAGAGAGTATTTATAAATACACTACGAGTTACGTACTATGCACTTACTAACACACGTACATGGCATATGAATATCAAGAACAGTGCACTATCATGAGCTGCAGAAGCATTAAGCTGGATTCGAGTCAATCTTTCAATCTCCATCGCCAAGAAGCCAACGCTTTACAATTGAACTAAAAGAATAGCAGAAAAGGCATTCACTATTTCGAGCGGAAGACACACTGTTTGGTATTAGAAGTCTTGAGGATGGATGAACTTCCAATAATGTCACTGAAGTTCATCTACTTGTGTCGTTTGTGGTAGGCAGAGGTGGATCTCCTTTGAGCACTTGGGGCATTTTCCGTAGCAAAAGTTGAAGAAATTGATTAAAAGACATAGCCGACGGTCGAATCTCTGGGTTTTAGACACATACTTTGGGACTTGAAAGATTTTCTAGCTCACGGTTGATAGCTTGGAGATAGCCGTGGGCTATTCACCGGGAAAGTTGTCTTGATTCGGCACTCGAAATGGTAATCACGAATTGGTATTGACAAGCGTGTTCAATGCAAAAGGTTTCATGCTAAAATTTATAAATTTACATAAGCCTAAAGCATATTTATTTGATCATTTGCTATTGGTGTCATGACATCTTTTAATAATTCATAATATGTCCAGATATTAAGGAGGAGCTTTTTATAGTAATTAAACTGCATATTTTAGGAAAAGAGGAGTGAAATTAAGTCTGGTACAGAATCCTAGAACTTCTCGCGAATCAGCTTGTTTCAGCTCATCTTCAGCGAGTTCCTAAGCAGCTCATTAAACATATATTTGCTATTGGTGTCATGACATCTCGCGAACAAGTGCCCTTCATTGTGTCTTGATCACTCGTATGAGCTTACTTAGTTGAATCACAACTTTTGTGTGTGAATGTGCCTATGCGTGTGCAAGTTGGTGCAAATATATATACATACATACACATTTGTACAGGAGAGTATATGTTCGTTATTTTATATATTTTAAAATCTTAATAGTCTGATAAAAAAGATGAACAATTGATATTAGAATTTAAAAGCCAAAACTTTGTTTTTTAATCAAATACAACTTTCAAAAAGTATAGATATATATATATATATATATATTTTTTTTTTACTTTTTGAATTCAATATCTATCTCTTTGATTAGACAGTTAAGATTTGTAAAGACATGGCAAACATATACCAAATCTCTCTCCTCTTTCCTCTCTCTCTCTCTATATATATATCATCTGGTTAAGTGAATATATGTATTGTAAAATGATCAAGAGATTTAAGTATATAATAGAAATCTAGAAAAACTAACTTGGTGGCCTTAAATGGCCGTCAGTTTTTCTTTTCCAACGAAAAATATATGACAATAAACAAGATCTAGCTTTAATGAGCAATGCTTGTCTTCACTCTAGTGAGCTTGTGGTCAGATCCAACTTGCAACTGTTCTAGCTTGTGCAAGGCTCAGCTCAAATGAACATACCATTAATCATGAATATTAATTACTTCATGCTAATGAATCTTTATGGTAGAGAGATTCACATCTCTTGGTGATCGAAGTGTTTTTCTCAATTATTTTCAACTCGACAGAATTACGTTTTCGGTGCCGTTTCCGCCTGGTTTTCTACTTGGAGCAAGGAACACCAATGGTCACAGAGATGTGTAGGCTTGTTTCGCAAGGCTACCTACCAGTCTACGAGCCTATAACAGCCCCCTACACCCACGAAGCGGTGGAAGGTAGCAGCGACGCTCTCACGGTGGGGGAGGCACTGCCATGTAGGAGCGGATAATGCAAAATGACCTTGGATGCCGTCCATCTTCACAATGGACGGACAGCATCCAAAGTCCCATGGGTTCAAAACTGTGGAGCCTCCTTTAATCTTAACTACTCGTATGGCAGAGAATGATTTAAACCAAAACCAAGGGCCCTCTCATATTTGACTGAATTTAGTCAAGTCCTACGAGTTCGATACCCCGAGGCGTCTGATCGGATCTGCTTTTTACCAGCTTGCTGAAGAGAAAAGTTACAATTCTTGTTCGGAATGTTTAGTTAATAAGTACCTGCAGCTGCATGCATAACTTCCAAAGTATATCAGGTTTGGGTCGGGTTAGATATAATCCAATTTCACCCATAGATGCTGCTGGCCAATTCAAAGAGTAACATCAGCACGTTGGTCAGTGGCTTAATTCTTTTCTCCTACACTTAATACATATCTTAGAACTTCTTCAATGCATTGGCGACATTAAGATAAATCAATTGGGTGGTGGTCATTGTAATCAGTGTTGGAGGGGGAGACATACATACTTCATCGTGTTAGGTAGCGAAGCATGAATCTCAACCATATATTCACTGTAAAACATTGGTTTTACTGTAAATTTTCAATTTTTCAGGAAGACGGCCGCCTCCTACCCTTCCATGTAGATCCACCATTGATTGTAATGAATGAGATTCAACTAGCGCACTGAACTGCTCGATTCGGCTCGTGCAGAACTTGATCATGTAATCTCTGTCACAGCCAAACACGACCAGGTTCTTAATAAGCTGAACTTGAAGAAAATTACTTCTTAATTTGGTTCTGCTTGTCCTGTATACAAAATCAAAATTCCTCCCCGCATTAAGGGGATTTGCCTTCATGAAATTTTAATTACTAGATGTTAGATCATGGTTGTAATTATCATTCAACTCCATAATAGAAAGATCATGTTCTATACTTTCATTTTAACACATTTCAGTACTTCCTATGCCTTGTTTGGAGTATTATCATCTAATTCTCATACATTTTTTTACCATAGCTCTATAAAGTTCAAATTATCTTAAGCATAAAAACCTAATCATGCTCACTTTTAACATGTTCACTCATGCCCACTCACTACTTTTCGGTGGCATGAATGCAATTTAATTTTTTTAAAAGATTCTTAAAAAAGAAATAAGAACATATCTAAAAACAATAGTTAGACATGAGTATACAATGTTAATGGTAGACAGGATCCAATCACTTATCTTAAGCATGCATTTTATGTTTTTGTTCTATCGTGTCGTAAGCTAATGTCTAGCATCTCATTTGTCTTTAAATTTTTTGGCTCCTGAATATGAAAAAATGGCCGGCGAACAAAGTCAAGATAGTAGGCCCCTTAACTAATTGTGTTAACATACTTTCACAACATGCAGACGTATTATTATGTATATACTTGACATAGTGAGCTATACAAGTCCAGCCAACGACCAACCTGTTTGGGTATTATTAGCTTCCACAAGCTTAGCCCATGGTTGGTGAGAGGGATGACAGTATGGAACCAATATGCAGATGTCCGATCCAATTCACTTCGAACGGGGCAGGCATTGCCCTGTTTGACCAGGTGCAAGCTCGTGAAGAAGCCGAATGTCTGTGGACCAGTTACATAGATATAAACCTGTAATGTCAGTTCAGGTTGAAACTGTCGGGTTGGTTTGAAACCGGTCATGTTTGCTGTTGGGCTTTCGTGTTTATACATGTTATAGGGATATAGGAATTATAAATAACTATTGATCAACTTCAAATTCCTCGTGTTCACAAAAAAAAAAAAGTATTTATCGACCATTTGACCTATGCTGGTAAGCAGTACCTTTCATTTTTAATGTTATAATAATGATTTTTTAATATAAAATATATTAATGATCTCAAGTCTCAACTAGACCGAGCCGGTTCCAGGTAAACTGGAATCTGAACTTTCCTACTGCCAGTTTCAGTTCCGTGAAAATCTGAAACCTGAAACAAGCTGGCTGGCTCATTCTGGTTTTCAGGTCCGGTTCTGCAAGGTTTTCGATCTGATTTCAGGTTCATTCTGGATTCAGTCGAGGAAAAACACATGGGGTAAAGATCGTTTTGGAACTGAAACCAAAATATTGGATTGAAACCGTGTTTTCCAGTTCCGGATTTAGTTCGGTTTCCTCAAGGATTGGAACCATAACTGGATCAAGGAGGCCTTTGGCTCTTTTCCAGTTTCGAGTCCAGTTCTCCACAGTTCTGGCCAGCTCTGCAGGTTGTTGGGGTCTCGTTTGAGCAGGGAGGCCGGAACCAGACCGGGCACCTCTAATCCAACCCTTAGTCTTCATACCTTATGTAGAAATCCTTGAATTTAAAAATGTATTTCAAATTTATGTCGATTGTGACCGTACACCAACAACAAGCTGAATTTTGTATGTACACACCCTAAAGTTGAATGTTATCCCAATGAATTGGATGGTTTAATGTAATTAAATTATCAAAATTTTGCAAAGATACAAGAGTTGTGTAAAAATGAAATTTTGATATAATGTAAATTACAAAATTTCTATTTTACTGAAAGGTACATTTAAAAAATCAAATTGAACCCATGGGACTACGAACTCAATAATTGATTGCATGGCGCCTTTTGTTTTAACGACTACGAACTCCATCGTCTTATCATAATCGAACTCCTGTTTCTAGATATTTTAGACCTCCATATTTCCTGAAAAACATAGAAATCTTTTTTAGGTGCATCACTGGTGGTCGTTGATTCGGGGAAAGTGGGATCTAATCACCAAATAATAAGATTACGTCTACCCCGTCTTTGCTTATCTGAATCTCTTCCCTTTCCATAGGATATTCAATCAATATCACCACCAACCCCACCTTTCCTCTTCTGCGTTCAACACACAGAGCAGAGGAAGAGGAAGAGGAAGAAACGAAGATGGGAGTAGCAAAATTAACGATTGGTGACGCAGTGATCACATTCTTGTGGGTTGCTTTCGCTTCTACGTTGGGCGCTCTCACGACCATCATCTCTAACTATCTGCAAATCCAACCACCACTCACCCTTCTTGTGACGACGTCTCTCGTCTTCGTTCTCGTTTCAATTTTCAATCTGATCGCGGAAACCTTGGGTCATGCGAGTTTCAATCCGACGGGCACAGTCTCCTTCTACGCCGCCGGCGTCGGAGATGACACGCTTTTTTCCATGGCCGTCAGACTACCCGCTCAGGTACTGAATTTTGCGAGATTGACTGGTTATCTGCTTGTTTTGGGTTGTTGACGACGGATATTTTGTGGGTTTAGGTGATTGGGGCGGTGGGTGGTGCGGTGGCCATTAATGAATTTATGCCTAAAACTTATAAGCATATGCTTGGGGGGCCGTCGGTGAAGGTGGATTTGCAGATGGCAGCCATTGCTGAAGGAGTCTTGACCTTTGCTATTAGCTTTCTCGTTCTCCTTATCGTCCTTAGAGGACCCAAGAGCTCTCTTTTGCAGAATTGGTTGCTTACAGTGGCAACCATAGCGGTGATTATGGGTGGAGCTGAGTATACCGGCCCGTCACTGAACCCCGCCAACGTACCCTCTCTCTCTCCTAAATAAAAATCCTTTTTTATTTTAGTCTTTCACTATCTTCGAGAATGATGATTTGCTTGGGAACTGTGAAAGTTTTTAGCGTGTTACTTGATGCGGATACTTTTATTGTATTAAATTCCTTCTGCTTATTGTGGACTTTATAATTATGCTCTTCTTTTCATGCGTTCCACAATGTACAATCTAGTGAGAGTCCTTAACTTTTCATGATTCTGCTTGCCGTAGAAAAGGAAAAATTACAAAAGAAATGCATTTATAAGGTAACACGACATCCTGCAGTACGCGTTTTCCGGTTAATTAGTTCTCAACCTATACTTCTGTAACAGGTTAAGTTTGTTCTTCTGTTTTCTTTTGGAACAAGATTTCCATGTTCTAGTGCTTCCTGTATACTTTCTAATCCTTTTAAGATCCTTTGATTCAAAATTTCATTCACCTTCATAAAAGATTTATGATTTCAGAAACAAAGGAGTTCCTTTTGATTGAATACCCCATTCATTTTGCTTTCCTTATACAAATTATAAAAATCCACCAGATCAGTGTAGGAACGTTTTATATTGTCTATAGGGTATCAAGCCCTTTTACATTTTCACTACAAGATAAGAAAGTTTTTCTGTTGAAATTGCTGCTTTCAGCATGTCGCACTGTCAAAAAGTTCTTCTAAAAGACTAATGTGACATTATTAGACAACTCACCAAACAAATGACTGAGCTACATTCCAGAATTCTTTTTTTACTTTTGATTATTCATTAGCACATAGATGCTTCAGGAAAAAGTAAGAGGTGGGTAATGCCACTTTCACAGGCATCGCCTTCTTGCACAAGCTTAATGCCCAGCAAAGTACCTGGAGCTAGGTTCCAGGGCCTCGGGGTTTATGTTACCTGGGGCATGACTATGTCTGATCCAAGAACTAATGAGCATGCCCTTTGTGTAGGAGGGTTTGATGCTTATCATTCCAATCCGTGACTCAGACTGAAGCAAGATATGCTACTGATTGTCGGAAGCTTTAACCAAAGTTGATCCATAGAGGAAAGGGATTGTCACCTTAGCATTTCTCGCATGCTAGATCAGTAGTTCCCTCTTTTTCCTGAAAAGACTTCCGTTTGATCTTTGTGGGCTATTTATTGTGTGTACTTTACTTTTGAATGCTTTTGTAGTAGATATTCTCGATTCATTGTTTTCAACATCTTAGCTTCTTGCCATGCTCATTGAATTTGCCAGTGATTTCTTTCCACTGTATTCTTTTATTTGTCATTCTTATTTAGTAACTCGAAAGAAATTGCTTTTGGGAGGTATTGGGTAATGCTGGTGTGAATGGATACTCGAATTCCTGTATGGCAGCAGAGGGCCACTTCCACTCTTAACACCCTGGAGGGAGGGGCTATTCTTTGATTTTCTCTGAATGTTGAGCTTATGAAGGTCTGATGTAATGCAGGCATATGGTTGGGCATACATCACCAAGCAGCACAACACATGGGAGCAATTCTACGTCTACTGGATTCCTCCCTTCATGGGATCGATCCTGGCTGCTTTGGTTTTCCGGCTCTTTTTCTCTCCTCCTAAGCAGAAGGTGAAGGAAGCATGAAGAAAGCAGGTTGATTTGGTCTTACTATTGAAAATGATAAATAATGTAGGGGCTAATTAGAGTGAGGCAATAGCAAACACTGGTTGATTATTTTCCCACAATGGTGAACTGATGTATTTTTTCTACCATCATGGTGCTTTATTTTCAGATACAAAGGAAAGGTAGTAAGTATATCATGATCATTCAAATCTGTGTGTGTGCGCGCGCGAACATGTGAGTATGAAGGCTAAGAATCTCTCGTTGACATAGAAGAAGAAAATTTCTCAACAAGTGCACATATATTGCCACTTTACTGATGTGGCAGTACATTTCTTTCCAGATTCCCTCTATAATCCAATTGCTTCGTTCACTTCGACTTTTCACGGGATGGAACTAATATGATGCACCTCTCACCTCATGAGAAGCCTTGGTTCACTCTATGAACTGACATTAATGCAACAGCAAATTGAATGCGAAATTGAAATAAAAAAATCTTAATTTTAAAGTTGTTTGCTGCAAACTCGGTTAGGCAGACCACCAATTACAACTACAAAAGAAATTATCGGCAATCTAACCCCGGCACCTGCTGTGAAAAGGTCCAAGAGAGCGTATCACCTCGCTAAGCCAACCCTTGGCAACCTGACTGTAATTTGACATAACCATGTTGTTTTGCAAGATTCTTGTGTGGACCATCTAACCAAGTTCAGAGCATCTAATTATATATATATATCGGAATCTGAATTGTAAAGAGGTTAGGCTGAGGAATGCTACTCCCCATCTTGTGTAGAAAAGAATATATGAGCCATTCCTTTTAGACTGTAAACTTCTTGGTCATTGGTCGGAGACGGTTAACTTCCTTCACAAACTACATCCGGGCTTTACATATCGTAATGAGCCCGGTCTCATGGATGGGACTTTGACTGGTTTACGTGTTTCTTCTTTTGTTACAGACCAGAACCTTAAAAATTTCTTGTCAGGTCGAGATCGATTCATATCCGAATCATTATGACCTCAGTGCTTTGGTGGCAATCAGCAAACATTACCATATTTCTGAAATCTCAGCCATCCCGTTTCTTGATGAGCGGCTACTTTTTCTTCATCAGTAATCCCCAGAGAACATCACCACCGTCCACATGAACCGGAGGGCAGAGACCTCAGAGCACGGTATAAAGTACGATCAACAAGAGAGAAATAAAGGAGGAAGAGACTCGAAGCCATTCATCATAACATTGTGGCATTAGGCTACTCAGCCGCGTAAGTCAGCAACCCTGAAACTAAGCTCACGAACACCAACTCTTTTAAACTCACCTCTGTTTTTAAAGAACCCCAGCTTTATTAGCTTTGCCACCTTTCTGTGTTGTCCTGCCTAACTGCTACTCTGGAAATCCATCATCTTTGGTGTTTTGTAGACGATGGCTTCCTTTAGCAGCCGAATGTTGCGTTTCTTGCTAGTTATTTTTGTTGTTTTCTGCTTGTTGCTGGTTGTGAGTTGTGCTACAGTTGGGAGCGGAGGTGATCAGGACGACGAGGCGAAGCGATCCGAAGAAGTACTGAAGGAGAAGACGGAGCAACTGAAGAAGGAAGCAGATGAGAAGATAGAAAGAGGGAAAGAGAAGACAAAGGAAACATCGGAGTCATGGACCGAATGGGCCAAGGACAAAATCTCCGGGTAATAATCAACTCTCTCTCTCTCTCTCACACACACATACACACACACTCATGTGTAGTTGGTTTTGTGAAATCCAGAGGACTTGGTTTCAAACATGACGACGGGAAGGAGACTCTGGAGCAGGCACAGGAACAAATCCGTGTTGCCAATGAGAGGTTGGCGAGTATAGCATCATGTTTGCATATGGTGGTCCTCTGTGTGTGTTGCTTCAGAAATGGATATCGTATGACATCGGTGGGGACGGGGCTATCCTAAGGGCTGAAGCCCGACGTATCATCTGTGCACAAAGAAATGTTACACATACGTACATGCTAGTGTGTTCAAAAGGAAGCTGTGCGGGGAGTGGAATCAAGATGACAGAAACGGGATGCGGTTCTTCTAAAGTTAACTTCTATGAAGAAAGATATTTTATGAATGTCGAATTTGTTGATAAATAACTCGTTCTCTTGGTGTCTAAACATGCAGAAGTCTACATTTTTCGGTGAAAGGATCATAATCACATTGAAATTATACTATAGATGTGGTGACTCTGGGACGCAATCATTTCTATAGCGTGTCAGCATGTTGGTCGTGTCGCAATGGATAGCTGAATATGGTTTCGTTGTACTTATGAGACAGACATGGCGAGTAAAGGCACAGAGAGAACACGAGAAGGCAAAGAATACGCCCACAGAAGGTTGTGGAAAGCCGGGAAGCAGCCGAGGAAAGGATCAGGCAGGCCGAGCAGATGCTGAAAGAAGCGAAGGAAGGAGCAAAGGAGAAGAGCTCTCAGGGGATGGACACTGCAGGCAGTGTTTACGAGAAAACCATGCAGAAGGTGAGCGAGGCAGCCCAGCGGGCGAGCGACGCTGCCAACTACGCCTACTCAGTAGCCATGGGGAAGGCCAAAGACACCACTCACCGAGCTAAGGACGCCGCGGGCTATGTCTATGATGTGACAAAGGACACGGCTAAGGGGGGGACTCAGCAGGCTAAAGATGCAGCTGGCCATGCTTATGATAAAGCCAAAGACAAGGCGAGCGAATCGTACCAGGCTGCAAAGGACACTGTGACCGGAAAGTCGAAGGAGCACATCAAAACTAGCCGCGAGGAACTCTGAGAAGACTGAGAATTAGTTGCCTTTTGTATGTTATAGATGTAAGATTCACAGTGCTTTTTGGCAGTACGTTCGTGCACATTTACAGGTGCATACATATCTCAAACTGCAATTTTTTGGTAGCTATACGAATCAATAATTAACATAAATGAAATTAAACAAATAATGTGCATAAATACTCTGTCATCAAAGACAAACCACCGAAACAAAAATCCAAATATGTTATAGCAGAAATTATTTACAATATAGCAGTGAGAACATCAGAGGATATAGATAATACAAGTCACTAAAATAAACACGCAATCTGTCATTGGTTGCAACCATGGCGTTTGCATCAACCATAGATAAGTTTTATCTATGCACGAGCCTTGTAAAGCAGGACAATGATCTTGCCTTTAATCCTTCAGCCTGTTCTACCTGAAGTTTCGGTTGCCAACTGCTGGAGAGAGATGAGTTGTACAGGTAAGAGCAGAAACCTAGAGAACATATAAAGAATCCACATCCTGTAAGATAACTACCAAAATGGCTGCACATCACCTTCTCTGATCCATGTATTTGCGATACTGTGTTCAGATGACAAATTTCTTCCATGTTTGCAAGCAATTGCATCACAGTTTTTAGATGAGGAGCACTGTCCTTGCATTAGAAGAATGAATAGAAAAGTCAGATACCTTGATATTTAAAACTCACTGTGGTGATGAACACATTTTGTCAAAGAAACAAACTCCTTGACCGAGTCCGATTGAAAGTCCAAACTGCAAACTCTTTTGTATATTAAAGATTTGCAATTATAAAGATATCAACTACATCTGATTGTGAAAACCTGACTTCTGACCCATGCCAAAAACTAAACCTTGGATCCTTCAAGTTTTTACATGGATGATTAATACGAGTCACGAGTAATTCATCCTCAAAATCATTCAAGGAACGCCGAAGAAAACAACGGGAAAAGAAAGGGTATCAGCAGATATACATAGATCAAGACTCCAATATGAGCATACATTATTTTACATAATCTGGTTGTAAATGAAAAGGAGAACAGGCAGTTGCCAGGATTAAAAGTATCAACCTGTGTAACCCATTCTCCAGATTCGCGTCCAGAGATGAGATTATGCTTGGCATCTGATGCAAAACCTGCTTAACAAGGAAGTCGAAGTTACTAAATCCTGTGCAAATTTTACAAGATTCCAAAGGAGAAATGAATCAAATGAACGCACTGACAATGAACATTCCTGGTTAACACACCTGCCCTGTATTCTTAATGGTGGCAGCCTTCTCAAGAAGGTTCTTCGGGAGCTTCAACAATCGACTCTGTCATGCAAATAACTACAATTTCTGATGCAACCGAACTATTGTTTTTGGCGATCTAAAACTGCGTAGGAACTCCATGAATGCGAAATCATGCCTGGAAATTTGTGGGAATCAAGAATATGCCACTACGAGCCATGGTGGCAGTTTGGACTATGCCACGCACTGACAAGGAACATTCCATGACGTTCCTTGCAACAGAATGAATCATCACAGGATATCCCGCATTATTATCTCAACACTTCACAAGATCAACTCCAAATTCCTCAAAATTTTGATTGAAGATAATGAAAACCATGACACGAATTAAAGCAAACAACCTAAAGAGAATCCATTTTGGCAGGCATGATTTTGACCAACTCCAAAAGCAAATTGGATGGAGTTCTCAGAGGACCATAAGATGAAGACTAGACGAATAATATATTTCCCCAATAGACTCGGTTGGGCTTCGAGATTTTAATGAAGGAGAAGAAACACAGCAACACAAATTTCTGACAATATAATAAACAAGAGGAATTTCAACCATCAACAACAAAATCTTACCACCTTATGATTTGCTTAAAACACTTCCAAATTTTCACATTCGGTTTTATCGAGAGAGAGAGAGAGAGAGAGAGAGAGAGAGAGAGAGAGAGAGAGAGAGAGAGAGAGAGAGAGAGAGAGAGAGAGAGAGAGAGAGAGTGAAATCGACCTGTGAAGGGGATGATTGTTGCATGAGTTGGAGAAGGTTGGAGGTGGACTCAATGGCTTGGCGAAGCTGATCCGATGTGGTTGATTTTGCCGTCCCTTCTTTGCTGGCCGTTGTCGCCATCTCGCCCTTCACCCTTCCTCTCTTCCTAGAAAGGATGATGTCAAACGGTTAAAAGAGAAACATAGGGATGGCAATTTGGCAGGGATCTTTAACTCACATAATGCAGGTGTTGAGTTTCAATTGTTGAGAGTGTCTATTTGTGTGTTAGGATTCGGTCTTCCGCCCTGACCAAAAAGAAAAAAAGATAATCTTGGTTATGGAAACTTTCACCATTACTTCTTCTTCATTCCTGGAAAAGTTCTTGTTTTTAACATGAACATGTGCATGTGGTAGGAGTCATCTGGTTTGGAAGCTAATTAGATATCTTTACAATGCCTACGGTTTTCTTTTAATTTCATAGCTACGTTAGTCTGTTAGAGCTAACCAGATATCCTTGCTTCAATGTTGTGAACAGTATAATATTAGATTTCTTGATGATACCAAAACCGTTTATTATCCTTTTGACATTTTTTATATTTTTGCTTCTTTTAGCATTTGTTGCTTTGTTCAACATGATAAAACAATCCTTATTGGAGCATATTCCAATCATGTTTGATAAATTGATTGTTTGTTTTAGAAGCATCAGGGTGACATTCATTATTGCTTATTTGATGGAACTCGCCAAAGACACACTCATGTTATATTTAAGAGTTCATCTATACAATAACTACCAATTCGAACTTGGAAATGCATGCATGGATGGGGTGAGTGCAGGGCAAGACGGGTTTAATAAGGTGACTACAGGGCGGGTGCAGGGCATAGACTTGGAGACCCACGGGGTGGGACAGAACAGGACCAGGGAGAAAAAATTCATACGGGGTGGGGCCAGGTGGAGCTCCTACCTGCCCCAACGCGCCCCATAGCTATCCCTAGAGAAACATAACAACAGTCATAAATATCAACAGAAAACCAAGCGCATTCCATTGTCACCTGCTTTTTTATGGAAGACATGGGCAAATTCAAATGGTATAAAAATTAAAACGATTTTTCACCATGTCACAAGGAGAGGCCATTGTGGTAGCTTGTCCAGGAGGACAGGGGAACCATCCATAGATAAGATATTTTTGCTTGAACATTATTTTAATAAGTTGCCCAAATATGAAAGCATACTGTTCCCAAATATTTAATGTGTCAATAAGATCATTTCATTAGGCTTCTTGTAATTGCATTATAATTGAATTATAAATTCCTTATGAAGAGGCTTAGAAACACTTTACATCAACTGAATGTGGCATCTATGTACATTGATAAAAGCTTTCATTTCAACCATGGAAATTTTGGTTAAATATTCAGGTCAAATGTTGTTCATGTTGTAAAAATCCGACGAAGTTTTACGCTGGCTGTCGGAAGCCTAACACAACCCTCCTCCTTTATCTGGGCTTGGGACTGGCAATGCAAGGTGATCCCTTACATGGGCGGAGTTTTGTTTTTTTTATGCACCAGGCCCTTGCATTAGTGCAACGCATAGGCGACGCCTGAAGGGCCCGATAGCTAGCTACCGTAGTGGCACCTTCCCCCAAGAAAAATTAATTTAATATCATGTGATCCAATGGACCACGTATCAGATATTAAACTGATAAGAACAGATACTACACTTGTATATACTTGTATATCGCAAGTTTGACGAGTAGCTCCAAACTTTCACCGTGAGCTCAGCATTCCTTTGCCTATATGTTCTCCTGCTGTACTCTTAAACTCATGTTCGCTGATAAAATCAGGAGCCTTTGGCTTATGGGAGTGAATGGAAATATACTACATGATACTTCCATATGGCAAATGGTATCACCCAGGTTCATGCCCATTTTGGGAGTTGGGTTGATTTTACTAAGCCTAAACCTACCTGTCAACTATAGACTTTTGAAGTTCATAGCAGATGGAACTAGAACATGTTATAACTAGGATGCTATATTACCTACCAATCGTAACGAAACAGAGGAGATTACCACAGGAAGTAGAAAGGGATGCTCAGTAAGATACACAAACAATGAAAGACAATATCCTCTAACATTTACAGAAATGCGGCCTCCCCAAGATCTAAATGTACCAAAGTAAAGTCTCCCTGAAAATTATAACTTCCTACACTGCAATCTCAGCAAGTCAAAAGGAACCACAAACCCACACGCTAGACATCCCAAAATTTCTTTACTGGAATAACATAGATAAGTTCAATTAACGATTTGACTCGACTTCCTACACAAACAAAATCACGATAAGCTCCCATAACCTAAAATGTGTGCCAACAAGGGAGACCAACACTTTAGACCTTCAGATTTATGAAGAAATTTTAGAGGATACCAAAAACTAAAATCGGTGCAGATTATTAAGAGGGGTGAAGAAACGAACAGGCGATGGAAGTAATGCATCCAATAAACTAGAAACAATGAAAATCGAGAGAGAGAGAGAGAGAGAGAGAGAGAGAGAGAGAGAGAGAGAGAGAGAGAGAGAGAGAGAGAGAGAGAGAGAGAGAGAGAGAGAGAGAGAGAGAGAGAGAGAGAGAGAGAGAGAGAGAGAGAGAGAGAGAGAGAGAGAGAGAGAGAGAGAGAGAGAGAGAGAGAGAGAGAGAGAGAGAGAGAGAGAGAGAGAGAGAGAGAGAGAGAGAGAGAGAGAGAGAGAGAGAGAGAGAGAGAGAGAGAGAGAGAGAGAGAGAGAGAGAGAGAGAGAGAGAGAGAGAGAGAGAGAGAGAGAGAGAGAGAGAGAGAGAGAGAGAGAGAGAGAGAGAGAGAGAGAGAGTACCCGTTTGCTTCTGGGTTGGCGGTGAACAGACAAAGACGGGGGAGAAGAAAACTCCCTGCGAATAAACGGGATTCCGACCCTTTTCAACCAGAAAATAGAAACCCTTTCCCGTCTTCGAACCATAAATCCAGGGAAAGATTTTCACGTGTTTGATGGCCACACGGGAGAAAATGTTTGTTACTTTCCACCGTTTTCTTTTCCGTGCCATCTAACAGAGATTCAGTTTCATGCGGGGGGGTCCCAAGTTATTTTCTATTTTTTGGTTACACGAGGAGGCCGAAGCCTAAAACATGCACCCAGTGGGAGTCGAACTCCCCATCAGCAGCAAGGGGTGCTCTTCCATTGATCTAACGCTCTGGGTGCAGATCCCAAGTTATTTCAATAGACGGGATTCCGACCCTTTTCAAGCAGAAATAGATTCAAGTGGACAACATGTGAAATATAACCCTCAATTCATTGAATATGTTCTTGTAACACACAAAAACTATAATATATATGTCTGTGTGTATGAATGATATGGCCCTTTGGAGTATATAATCCAAGACCTAACCATTCAATCATTCTTGATAAATGATGTATGTGTGAATGATAGGGCTCTCATGAGTATATACTCCACTGCCTTAACCATTCTTGATAAACAATTTGGGACCATGCATTATGTGCACAATCTCTAATCGTCGATTGAATTGTGGTCGTTCAGAATATATATCTCAAAGGGACTCTGTCAATTATATATATATATATATGAGTGAGAGAGAGAGAGAGAGAGAGATTCTATTATACATAATTTTTACATTGCACGCTCTTGGCATGGCTATAATAAGGTTATCGCTCAAAACTAAAAGGAATGCATGAATGAGTTGTAGGATCTAGATTAGAGAGAGAGAGAGTTGCTAGGTTTCATGCATGCTTGATTCCGATGCTCATTGAGACCGTCCATCTTTTTCATTGGACCGTCTATTTTAAAAGTGAAAAGTTCAAGTTCCTTTTTCAGAAAACAAGTAGTACAAAGTAATTTCTAACTTTTGCTTTGTGAATATTTACCATTCATCAAAGAGATGCATAGTTCTAATTAGGCATTAATTTTTAGTAATCAATACTTGAAATTTGAATTTATAAAGCACGTGAAATTTACATGTATATTTTTTTGTCTTTCAATTAAAATTTCAACTATCAATCAATCTAAAATGCATGGTCTGAATTTGTTAGGATATACTAGCACCAATACCGATCCGAATCCAAACCCGAACCGTTTGCAGCCTATCATTGATTGGATGTCTCAAGTCAAAGTTGGCATTCACTAAGGACCTATTTTAGGGCGAGGAAGGCGTTTCACTCAAAATCTTAAAAAATCTCCAATAAACCACTGTATGTGGGAAAATATAATTACTTTATCAATGTAAAACACAAATGTGTCTCACCTAAAATACACGTGCATCTTACCCAAAAAAATTCATCGATCCGCTGGCATAGTAACATCACTCAAATATTCTCCTCAAACAATCAGTCTGTCACATTTACCCCCCCTCCCTCCTAGTATTCTTTTAAAATAAATCTTCAATTTTAAGTAAAGTAAGACAACGATGAACATAAACATCAAGTGGTGTGAATATATATATATATATATATCAACAAAAACCAGATCCTACCATCTCTCACATGCTCACTCAAATGTAATTTAACTTTTTTCAAAAAAAAAGATAATATTATTACATCGATGTTCTCGAAAAGTTATAGTTAGGTATGAGTAGGCAGTGTCACTGGTGGACAGGATCCAATCACTGTATATATCATAGCATCATCAGTTGTTAGTTACCAAATGAATGAGAAAGACCAAACTTATAGTTAGCAATATGATATTCAGCTAGAGAGTCCAAATCAAAATATGGATCAAGGTCCCAACAAGGACAATCACCTTATAGAAATCACAATATATTAACATTGATTTATTTTTAAAATATGGAAAAGGATTCCAACAGGGACAATCAGCTTAGAGAAATCACAATATATATATCGAGATTCAAGTTTATTAGCACTACAAGAGTCACATATTATAATAAAAGATCCAACAAAGTTTTATACTGACTATGGACCGACTCTCAAATACATTCCTCCTTTATTTGGTCTTACGACCAGCTATATGAGACTTAAACATCGCTATAAATTGAGTCGGGCTAATCTGATAAAATTAGAGTAATTAAGTTGATCGATCCATCGAGTTTACAGTAGGGATTTCCAGCAGCTTGGTGCTGCATGTCATGGATTATATATCAGACAAAAGGTGACCATATGAATTTTCTGAAAGATTGGCACCCAGCCTCTTGCTGGAACCATTCTAGAATTGGACAGGATAAGAGCAACACACAGAAAAGTACCTTGATCATTTAACTCAAGACCGTCAGGGTCCAGGTTGGTGCATGGTGGGTCTGATCTTAGTGGCCTACCACGTTTTAGTAAATTGCCCGTGCATTTGGCAATCATATTTCTCCTTCCTTGTATAGAAATAAACTTGTCCATTTTGTTGGTGTACTTGTGCTATATCAAAGTGCACAAATAAGTAAAGAAAAAACTCGAATCAAAACTCGACATCGAAAAATCGGTAACTATATGTATATATACATGAACTAATAGAATGCAAAGTTTTCCATTCATTGTTTTTAATTTTTTTTTACTCGAAGCCACTGTCCTTTTTTCTGCTGTTGAAAGTTGAAGTAGGACCAGAGTGTTGCAGGACTTGTTTCTCCACCATGTATAACCGGACCTCACTCGGAGTATCGTACAACTTAAATCTCTAGAACAAGATTTACAAGGTTCGATCAAAGATGCTTACTCTATGGGCAAGATGTAGAGCGACTCAATATACAATGATCTCTCTCATCATTACCCTTGTGCATATCCTTTCTGTCTCACTCAAAACGTCTGGCAGATTTCTGATTTTTGTGTCCACTTCGAGTCGCATTGCAGGCTTTTTGTGTCTATCACAAATTCAAGCCACAGTAACACGATATTCAAGATTTCCCATGGAGAGCTCTATCAAGTCGACCTCTCCAAGTGAACGAATTAGAAAGGAAAGAGGGTTCATTGGATCCATCGCCCTACTTACTGTTTTGTTTTTGCTTTCTTTATCCGACGTAAAAACTTCCGAAAAACTATGTCCTACGTCTGTCAGCTTCCTTCTAACACTGGCTTTTCAGATAACCACTGGAGTTTATTCACGAAAGAGCGGTGGGATCCAAAAGATGATGAAAATGCAATTTGAATATATATTAAAGTCTGTTCATAGAGCTAGCTTACTAATTGAAATTTGTTCTCAGTGATAAGGTGAATGTAGATTGGGCCTGCAGAAAACGAGAGAAAGAGAACCAACCACGTGATATGCACGCCTTGTGTACATCCATCCAGTGGAGGGGTCTCTCTTCCCTGTTTGTTTCTTCCAATCCGTCTCTCTTCTTACTTTTGTGCTTTGCGACATCCCCAACGACTCTCCCTCTCCATTCCTTCTTCCTTTTTCACATGCATTATCTCTTTCAACGTCGTCAACATCTCTCTCTCTCTCTCTCTCAGATCAAATCACAATTTTGGTGATGAGCGGCTATAGTGGTGGTGGAATGAAAGCGAAGAATTGGCATTCAACAATGACTGATCAGCTGAAAAGCGAACACAGCCGTCGTTCTATGTCCATAGAAAGCGAGCCATCTCCAACAAGATACATTAATCTTAGCTACGTGCAGTCTCCTCCTTGTTGCATCAACATGGACTATGCGAGAACGCCGTCGAGGCCGGCAGAGATAGCATTCCTTTTCTTCTCGGCAGCGGACTCTCTTCACATCTCCGGCGAAGACCCGAACAAGGCCAGAAGATATGCCGAGAAAGCGGTTCGCATCCTCGAGTTGATCCCTTCCAAGGACTACAGCTCGTCACCAGCCTCCACCTTGCCGCCGCGACTCACTCCCGACTAGGCCGGTCCGAGGAAGCGGTTCAGTTCCTCCGCCGATCCGTGTCTGTCTCAGCAGCCTCTCCCCATGACCCGGACCTACTCCATGCTTCCTTCTTCAGCTACTCGGCGATACGTACTTCGCTCTCAACCGATATGACTCGGCCATCGAGTACTACGAGTCGGGGCAGGCAGTGCAGAAGCGTACATTGGGTGGCTCGGACTCTTGGGTCGCTGAGACGTGCGTCTATGTAGCCGAGTCATACCTGCAACTACTGAAATCAGAAGAAGCAGAGGAATTGTGCAAGGAAGCACTCTCTATACAAGATGGTGTCTCTGTTAGAAGATTGCTCGGTTTGATTCACATTGCTAAAGGCGAGTATGAATTTGCATTAGACAATCTTTTGCTCGCCGTGTCGACAATATCTTCAAATTCATCATCGTCTACTAATTCAGCAAGATCGTCATTGTCATCCTCATCGTCGTCATCATCTTCATTGTTTTCCATGGTTGAGTGTGCTTTCCTCGAGGCAAGCATCGGTGAAGCCTACCTTGCATTTGGACGAGGCTGATCTCTCGTACCACAAGGCTCTAGCGGCGTTCATGCTCGTGTATGGAGAGACTCACACTTTGGTGGGCTCGGTATACGTGAGCCTAGCAGACTTGTACCTCAAACGGGATCGTTCAACGAGGCCAAGCGCCACTGTGAGAAGGCCTTGTTGGTGTACGCCGAAGGGATCGAGAGGTGGCAGCAACCTAGATCAAGAGGAGATCGGGGTGGGTTTGGGCCGGGTTGCATCGCTCTTTGAGTCGATGGGCGAGGTCAAACACGCTATATATCTTTTGGAGAAGGCACGGGGTATGTTAGTGGGTTCGGGCGGCAACGAGGGTAGCCCGACGCTGGCTGGCCTTGAAGCTCAGATTGGTCTTCTTCACCTTATGAATGAAAGCTACGAAGAGGCTCGAGTCTTCTTAGGGAGCTCGGTGAAGAAGCACCGAGCCATGGTGGGCGGCGAATCGAGCCTAGTTTTGGCCGTGCTGCTGAATCAGCGAGGCGTGGCATGCATGGGTGCGGATGCCATAGCAGAGGCAGCCTAGACTTCCAAGAGTCCAAGCGCATCTATGAGAGCGCCTTCGGCGCGCACCACGCGGATACGATTGACGTTTCAGTGAACCTCGCGGGAGCCTATGACGCCATGGGAAGGTAAACCGCTCTTCATGACAGTCTGTTTGTTATGTTAATTCATTCCACATGCTACATCTCATCACATAGGCCCCTTTATCCGTGATTATTTAGACGTTAATATAGGACGAATTATACATATATAGTAACACCATCACATATTTAAACAAATATCAAACCCTTATTTTTGTATGGTTGAGATTTGAATTAAAACATGTGTGAATCAAGTGCTTAGCAGCGTATTTTTCATTTTTGAGGTTTATTTTTGAATTCAAGTTTTAATCATTCACTTCTGACAATGAGCTTTATATATATATAAAGAGAGAGAGAGATTGAATCATGCCCACCACGGATGCTCTTTACTCATGCTATATCATTGCTTTTTGAGAGCATGTCTCTAATTATATTTAAAAAATATTTAAAAAAGATAAATTACCTTTTAGGATTGAAAAACATTGAATGAACATTAGTGAGCATCACAAAAATGAAATAATATATATAGAGTGAGATGGAATGAAAAACTTTGGCCGTCCATCTAGGATGACCAAAAGTATCTTACACCCAAAAGATGGAATGATCCCATCTCTTCCGTCAGTGGAAGACCCACTTAGTCATATGCGCAGTGTGACCACTTTGGGACAGTGTGCAACTTGAAACTCGGATACATCCCCTCTGCCTATGCGCACTAACTGTTTGTCCCATTAAGTACACAAGTTTCACAGCCGACACATATAACACTACGACACGATATTCGTGATTCTTGTGCCTCTCTTTCTGAGAAATTGAGATACAAGGTAACACGACACGAGGTGAGATGAAGTGTCTTGGTGACAAAGGTGAGGCCGGCTGGACAATTTTCAGCCGTCTGATCTAGAATTAAATATGTAATACATCAAATTGCAATCGTAAACGAGAATGCAGTGGATGGGCCAGCACGATGTTCAGTTAATCAAGTCGTCCAAATGAATGCATGTGGATGGCTGCCGTCTGGTGTCACAATCCTCGCAGCCAGGCTTTGGTACGTGAAAAGCAAATGGCGTAATTAGGTATATATGATTTGCTTTCCAACACATCACATGGCCCAATCACTTTTCTTTATCAGAAGGGTTCGTCGTTTATTTATATTATTTTTTTTAGTAGTATTTTTTTATTAATTTTTTATTTCCTTTAAAACTTATCATCTAAATCTTTATGCAACAATAACAAATAAGTCATTTTTCATAAATTTGGTTTGGCTAAGCTCGTACAGCTGGTCTAGTCCTCACTCTTATATATATATATATTGGGTGTGTGTGCACTTTAGAAAACCATGCTGGTTTAAAAATTGGTGGGATTAATGCAATTAAACGATCAATTTTTCTTTCAATTTTTGTAGAAAATTATTATTTAAACTTAATTTAAAACCAAGACAATTATCTTTCTGCTCAAAATTATACAAAAAGTTAAAATCGGGTGTCATTCACATTGGGGTGGGTCAAAATGAATTAATGAGCTGAATGTTTACACTACTCTTTAGTTGATGAACAAGCTGTATATGAACAACCCCTTTTCGGTTCATTTGGCTCATTTACCAGAACATATGTCCGGAACTTTCCTCGAAGATGATCGAATTCCGCCGGGGCCACTCTTGAAACAAAGAAAATTCAGCCACATATCTAAAAATCCAGAAAGTCTGATACCTGAATGGATCATTCTCATTAAAATTAAGACGAGTTGAGAAAATCCCATTCGCTTTTATTTTGTTAAATTTTATATCTACTAGTTAAGATCTCAATCCAGGTTCGTCTTATAAGCTTTTGTAACTATAAAATGATGCTGGTTTTTCGAAGCTGTAGATGGATGCAGCCACCATCTGTTTAGTCTGACATTGGATTTCAATTTTGACAGACGGGATGAGGCCATAGTGGTACTGGAGAGAGTTGTAGAAGAAGAAGAGAACAGATTGGGAACAGCTCATCCCGATGTGGAGCACGCCCGGAGATGGCTGGCTGAGTTGATCAAGGAATCCGAGCAATTACGTTCGCGGAAAGCCCGCACTTTGCATGACCGTATCCTTTTACAGAAGAAAAAGAAGACCAACACTGCCGCTTCCTCAAGTGGTGGTGGTGGCAGCGGCGGCAACGGTGGTTTTGTTTCAAGCCAGCATAGTGATACGAAAACAAAGGTGTAGTTTGCATGCATTTTTTCTCTAACTTCTTCTCTGTGTCAAGTGATTCGGGAGATCGTGATTAGGTACCAAAGAATGTAAAGCATATTGATCATGCATGTCATCTGAATGATTAGATGACGCAGAGATGAATAACATAGCGTTTGGTCCCAGGACATAGATGGCCCTCCTCTAATCTTCTTGCAGAGACTCTCTCCCTCTCTCTCTCCTTCTGGTTTTTAGGAAATAAACAAAAGGAATGCCTTCTTTACCATTCTAAACCTTAATCGATTAGTCGACTCTTGAGAAAACTACTGACTCACATGCACTCAACTACCAAAATCTCATCTGTTGAACAATTCAGGTCCATTGTAATTGAAACATTTGACTGAAACGAAGAAATTAAAAACTCGTAAGACGATATTCTCCCTCTCTTTCTCTCTCTCAAGTACGTAGTTCTATATCAGAACTGCAGCTGAAGAAAAGGATGGTATGCATGCTCATGATGGATGACTTGCTAGCTAAGGGTTGATAGATGTACTATTTAGTTCAACATCAATCATATAATCCGATTAGGTTATTGTCACTGGTTGTTGAACGTTTATGCCTTTATTCATAAGTATCTTTCATCTCCCCATTCGATCCAAGAAGCTTCTCACATCTCGAACACACACACAAGAGAGAGAGAGATGGAAAAAGAACAAAGATGATCAAAATTCAGTTCGTTCTGATTTCATTCATTTGCGTTTTTGTTATCAGAAAGCCCATTCATGTGATTGTGATCATGAATTGGAACACGAGCACTGCGTGTACAAGCGTGATGCATGCCCTGGGTATCGAACTCATTGTTGAACAAGAGAAGTACCCCTCTGATGGTGCAGCGGAATGGGATGCGGATGCGGGTGATAGACACGAGGTTCTCAAACAGATGAAGATCAGTACACACACTCTTGATTTTTTCAGTATTCTCTGTTTTCTTTCACACTGTGTGCCTGTAATGCCTGCCTTTTATAGGCATGTGCTCCCTCTTCGTCGTGCTTATCCTCCTGTTGCTTCCCTCGTCCGGGAGATGTAACGGAGCCGTTATAAAAAATCCTGGTAACGATCATCCGTTACTGATCTAGCCTTATCCTCTTCAGGTAACGGACTAGATGGTCAGTCCAGCCGTTACCTGAGCCGAGAATGACCATTATCTGTAACATCTCTCACTTCGCCATTCGAGCCAAGTGGATCGACATACTGGTTTTCCTTCCACTTTTCAGGGGTTTTCCCTAGTTATATCGATTCCTGATTACTATTGCAATCAGAACCTATTGTTTGGTTATTTTCCTACACAACAAATCATCTGTTGTATGGTTATTTACCTATACAACAATATATATCCGTTGTATGGTTATTTACCTATACAACAATCAAATATATCTCAAACCCCATGTTAGTAACATGTTTTGAGAAGAGATCCTCTGTTATGCCTTTTGTCAAGGGATCTGCCAACATATCTTCCGTTGGCATGTATTAGATGGATATTTCCTTTCTCATAACCATATCATGAACATAGTGGTATTTTACCATTATATGCTTGCTTTTTTAGCAATCCGCTCCACTCTTAATAAGAGTAATAGCTGCATTGTTATCACAATAGATAACCACTGGCTTGTCTGTTATCTCCAACTTCAAATCTAGTATAAAGCGACTTATCTAGACAATACTTGTTGCAGCCATACAGCTATCAACATACTTAGCTTCCTGTGTATGCAATGCTACACAACCCTGTTTCTTGTCCTGTTTCTTATATGCCCAAGAAACAGCACCACCTCCAAATAAGAATATTTGTCCCGAGGTTGATTTGCTGTCATTTTTGCTCCCAGCAAAGTCAGCATCTGAGTATCCTACCACTTTCAGTTCATCTACTTAAAAACACAGTTGCAAGTCATTTGTTCCTTTCATATATCTTAGAATCCTTTTCACAGCTACCTAGTGCTACCAACCAGGATTACTTTGATATCTACTGACAAGACCAACAACAAAGCTGATATCAGGTCTTGTACACAACATAGCATACATTAAGCTGCCAACAACTTGTGCATAAGGAATATTAAGCTTATCATCTTCTTCACCGGGACAATCAACCTTACTTAATTTAACCCCTTTTACAACAAGTGTATCTGCAAACTTGCATTCACCAATTTTAAACTTCTTGAGGATATAATCGATATATCTCTCCTAACTCAGGCTTAAGAGTCTAGATCCTCTATCTTGAGAGATCTTTATACCTAGGATATAGGATGCTTCCCTCATATCCTTCATTTCGAACTTAGAGTTCAACCATGACTTGGTTTTGACAATCATCTTATTGTCATTTCCAGTCAACAATATATCATCAACATACAATGACAAGATGACAAAGTGGCTCCCACTATTCTAAAAATATACACAGTGATCAAGTTTGTTAGCCATAAACTCAAGTTCTATGATGGCATTTTGAAAGGTCAAATACCATTGGCGAGGTGACTATTTCAGGCCATATAGGGATTTTTTCAACCTATATACTTTATCTTTTTTGCCTTGAACCACAAATTTTTCGGGCTGCTGCATGTATATGTTCTTCTAAATCTCCATTTAGAAAAGTTGTCTTTACATCTAACTAATATAAATCCAAATCATACTATGTAGATATTGTTAGGATTATCCGTATGAATACAAATTTCGCAACTGGGGAATATGTCTCAACATAATCTATCCCCTCTTTTTGCGAAAAATCCTTTGCAACCAACCTCGCTTTAAACTTGTCGATTGTACCATCGACCTTATATTTCTTTTTCAAAACCCATTTACAGCCTATAACTTTTCTTCCTTTTGGCAAATCAGTCAATTCCTAGACTTGGTTTTTCTCAATGGATTCAATTTCCTCATCCACGGCTTTCTCCTAGTCTGTTACTTCCGATGAGTTCATTGCTTCCTGATAAGTTAAGTTATCAGTCAACTCATCCAAATCTACCAAATTGCACACTTATTCTGTAAGATAAGTGTGATAATTCTTTAAGTAGGACAGAGTGTCTCTTGACCTCTTATGTTCACTTAAGGTATCAGTAGTTTTAGGAAGATCTTCTATGGGCTCAAATGATGATTGGTTTATATCTACCAAATCATCAACACATTCCTCATTGTTCTCTAGGATGTCATTCTTAGTATCTTCTAAGAATACAACATCTCTGCTTTCAATGAGTTTGTAGTCCTTATGATAAAATCGATATCCTTTTGAACCTTTTGGATATCTAATAAATATAAATCTGAAGGACCTGTTATCTAGCTTATCTCTAGACTGATCAAGGATCTTCACGTGTGCAATAGATCCCCACCTCCTGAGATGACCTAAGTTGGGTTTTCTTCCAAACCACATCTCATATAGTGTAGTGAATACAACTTTACACGGTACTTTATTGAGTATGTAAACTGTTGTACTTACTACTTCTTCACAAAATATCCTTCGAAGAGAGGCATTAATCAATATTAATCTTATCATATTCAACAAGGTTCTATTGTATCTTTCAGCTATACCATTTTGCTGAGGTGTCTTAGGCATTGTATTTTGTTTAGCAATACCAAAGTCTTTGCAAAATTCCAAGAATTTTATTGAGGTATATTCACTTCCTCTGTCTGATCTTAAGACTTTGATCAAATACCCTAATTGATTTTCCACTTCTTGCTTATATTTTTTAAATGCCTCAAGTGTCTCTGACTTATGTGCTAAGAGATATATATACATATATCTAGAGTAATCATCGATAAAGGTTATAAAATAACCCTTTTCCCAATGTGTCTTTACTCTAAAAGGTTCACATAAATCTGTGAAAAAAACTTTTCTTGTCATTTTTCCTTGTATACAAGTTTCACACTTGTTGAAAGTTTTTTCCTCAAATCTAAGCAATAAGTCAAAGTTGGATAATTTCCTCAACTTTTCCAGACTTATATGCCCTAGGCGTTTATGCCACATATTCACATCAACAGTAAAGACACTCTCAATATAAGTAAAAGATTGATGATTTTCATTATCACATAATTTAAACAGTACTTGCTCTATATCAAATTCCCCTGAAAACAAGATTCTCCTATGTTTGCCCACAGTCACCTTGTTAGTAATATACTTAACTTTAAAACCCTTCTTAACTAAAGCAGGGACCAAGACCAGATTGCACCTTATAGATGACACAATTAGCACATCGGTCAGTACAATTGGTTTACCTTGTACATATATCTTGAAGGATCCAATACACAGAACATCTGATAAAGTATTGTTTCCCATATACACACGATATTCTCTAGGTAAATATTCCTTCAGGTCCATTGCCCCTTCCTTGGTCTTTGAGATGTGTCTTATAGCTCTTGAGTCTATCCATCAACTTGTCATTGGGCAGTCCAAATATAGGCATTCTGAAATCACGCAGATTATATCCTACTTCTCCGATTGTTTGCGCTGTGGGTTGTTTCCTCTACCTTTCTTTTTGCAGCAGTCCCTTTTATATAGTCTCATCTTTTCACAATTGAAACACTTGACCTAAAAAGTGATTTATTGTGATTTCTTAAAATTTTGATCGCCTTTCTTGTTATTCTTGCCAAACCTTTTATTTTGTTTCTTTTTTTTGTTGGTCTTGGAGCTAGACACTAACTCATCGTGAACTATCATAATTTCTCTTTCTTGTTCTTCAACATATGTTCTTTCTCTATTGCTAGTTTAAGGGGTAACTTAGAAAGGTTGATTTCTGGCCCTAGTCTTAGAGTAGTGGTGATCATGTTCAATGACTGGGGTAGACTATTTAATATTATTGATATTTGTATCGGTTCAGGAATGACTAATTTTGTTACGGCTAAGTCTATAGCCATTACCAGCATGTGATTCACATTCTCTATTATATTTTCTCCCTCTTTCGTTCTAAAGGAGTTGTATTTCTGTAGTAGCAACTGCACATACAATTTTACAGTTGTATCATATTTAGCTATTAATGAGTCAAACAACTATTTTTCGGTCTCATATTCTTCAAAGACCCTAATCAAATCATCCTTCATGTAAGTTAACATGATTGTCCTTGATATGGTATCGTCCTTTAGAAATGTTTTTTATATTTCTAACTGTTGCTCATTTGCGTTTGGGGGTAAAGGATCATAGTTTCCTGTAGCACGTACTCAACACCTTACATTGTTAGAGCCAAAGGAATTCTTCTCTTTCATGTCTAGAAGTTTAGACCGTTTAGCTTTTTCGTTTTTGCCAATTTCGACACACATATCCTAGAACTCATTTTTATGTGTTTGACAAAAATAACAATTAAGCGGTCTAAAAAGAAAACCAACACAAAAACACAAACACACATAGCAAGAAACATGTTAAAGTGATGCATGATATGTACAAGTAATCCTTTTGAAAATTTTCTTAAGCGTTTCTTGCCTCTGCGCCCCTAAAAGGATAACAAGGGACAAAACTATAATTTTATCTATTTGTTCTCTTTTTGTAATTTTGTAAAAAACCTGAGGATAAACTTGTAAAATCACTATTTGGTATTCTTGTAAAATTCGTAACTGATCGGGGTTAAAATCGTAATTTTAACCCTTAAGGCGAATCTGTAATTTTTCATAAGAACAGGGGTAAATTTGTCTTTTGACTTGATGGCAAAATTGGTAAAACAATAAACTAACAGCCCGGTATTTTGTAATTTTCACAAAAGGCTAAAGGGTAAAATTGACTTTTCGCTCAGTAAGGCAAAATAGTCTTTTCACCCAAAAAAATTTGGACAACAAGGTAATTTTGCCCAGTGGCAACTGCATAATATCCGAATTTGAACAAGACAGTTTTGTTTTTTTACCCCGTTCCTCGAGGCGGTTTTGGAAAACTGCTGGTTTTCCCGCCTGCGGTTTTCCAAAACCGCGAATTTCAATTTTTTTTAGTACAGATAAAACGCTTTTACAACGTTACAAAGAGAGAAAAGGAAAAACAGTAAAGAACAAAGAGAGAGGGGAGAAGAGGAAGAGGGAAGGGGCTAGAGGGGGGGTTCCCGACGGGTTTCTCTGACCACTCCTTGGTTGTCGGCGTTCCTGGCGTCTTCTTTCCAGCCTCTCAGTCCGTTCGACCTGCCGCTCTTGGTTTTGCCGGCCTGCCGCTCTGGCTTTGTCGTTTGTGGCTTTGCCGGATTGTCGTCCTGGGCTTTGTCTCTTTGGTTTTGCCAGTCTATCGTCCTGGGTTTTGCCTCTCTAGCTTTGGCCATTCTGGATTTGGCCGTTCGGCCTTCGCCATTGTATCTTTGGCTATTTAGGCCTTGGTTGTTTTGGCTTTGGTTGTTTAGGCCTTAGCTGTTTTGGTTTTGGCCGTTCGGGCCTTGGCCTACCTCACTTGCCTGCTTTACCTCTGCTGACTTCCTCTCTGATACCAATGTTAAAGAAGAGTAGTACCTTCTTCTGTTCGATTAGATTCTGGTGATGGCCAATCTGATGATGAGCAACCCTTTAATGGTGCAATGTAATGGGATGCGGGTGATGAACACGTGGTTCCCATACAAGGTTCTCAGACAAATGAAGATCAATACACACACTCTTGATTTTTTCCGTATTCTGTGTTTTCTTTCACACTATGTGTGTGCCTGTAATGTCTGTCTTTTATAGGCAGGTGCTCCCCCTTTGTCATGTTTATCCTTCTTTGGTTTTTCTCGTCCGAGAGCTGTAACGGAGCCGTTACCGGAAATCCAGGTAACGGTAATCCGTTACCGATCTGGCCTTATCCTCTTCAAGTAACGGACTGGATGGTCAATCCAACCGTTACCTGAGCCAAGAATGGCCATTATCTGTAACACTCATAACCTTCAACATGTGAGTTGAATCCGTAGCTCGCTAAGCTATCACTCGTTGTGCTTCCTCGAATTCGACATACTATGGCCATCGCCAGTCCTGAATCTGTAGGATCAAATGAGGTGATCTGTAAGGTCATGTAACTGGCACCAAAAATGCATGTCATGATCATCTCGGTGATGGCATGTACACCGGTGCCGGGTCATGATCTCCTTGATCACCTGACCCACGTAAATTAAAGTTTGATCACAAAAGAGGAAGGGAAAAAGAATTGGTTCCGAAAATCCAATCTGGGACCCACAATGCATCTGCCAGGAACAAATTGGATGCGAAGATGGTTGCCAGGTTGCCTTCAATGGCTGCTTACCCATAATGCAATTACCTTTTTTCGTGAAAGGAAGATGATCCAATCCATCTGATTCCAAATGGACCACCCGTCTCGTCTCCCACGTCTCCCTTTCTCTATTTCTCAACCAAATTCTGTTACAATGAAATGGTCATTCTCGGCTCGGGTAACGGCTGGATTGGCCATCTAGCCGTTACCTGAAGAGAGGCCGGATAATGTAATGGACAACTGTTACCGAAAAATTCGATAACGACCATCCGTTATAACTCCCAGACGAGGGAAGTTACGAGAGGAGTAAGCCAGACGATTGGGGGAGCGACTGCTTATAATAAGGCAGCCATTTCACAAGGTGAAAAACATATATAGACATACAATCGTCTAAGAAAACCCTCGTGTGGAAATCTCGCGACAACACCATTCACTGCACTCGTTGAACCTCCGGCGACCGAACAATAGAAAGGTAAGCGTCGATACCTCAGTGGTATCAGGGCCTCCTTTCCTACAAAACAAAAGAAGAGGGAGGGATAGTTCCCTGTAAAACAAAAAAAAGAGGGAGGGATATGTTAGAAACAATAGAAAGATAGAAAGAAGACGACAGTAGGCAGTCGGACAGGAAAGACAGAGCATATCCGGCCGGCGAGCCGGAGCCGGCGAAAGGCCCCAAAGGCAAAACCAGAGGCAAGCCGGTGAAAAGCCCCAAACGCAAAACAACGGCAAGGCAGAAAAAACCTGAAGGCGAAATAAAAAAGGCAAGCGACGAATGGCTAGCAACCGACTGTAGTGCTCAGAAGAAGAAGAACCCGACTGCCGACAACGACGATCGGTCGAACCTCTCCCTCCCCTCTCTCTCCCTCTCTCTCTCTCTCTTTGGAAAAATCTAGAATCTATAACTGTTTGTTTTTTGCTTTTATAGCGATATAAAAAAAAAAACTGCGACGGGAAAACCAACAGTTTTCCAAAACTATCGACGGTTTCCTGAAAACCACCAGCAATTTTCTGAAACCGCCAGTGGTTTCAAAAAATAGCCTCGAGTTTCGAGAGAGAAGGACAAAACTGCCCCTAGTCCTTTTGATTATTATGAAGTTGCCACCATAAAGGACACGTTTACCCCTTGGCCATTTTTGAAAATTATAAAAATACCGGGGGCTGTTGATTTACGGTATTATCCAACCCGGTTTGAAAAATATCATTTCTGCCATTCAGTCAAAAGATAGGTTTACCCCTGCTTCTTTTGAAAAACTATAGATTTGCCCTGAGAGTTAAAATTATGATTTTAACCCTGATTAATTGTGAATTTTACAAGAATACCAAACAGTAATTTTACTAGTTTGTCCTTGTGATTTTACAAAAATACAAAAAGGGGACAAATAAGTAAAAATTAAAGATTTATCCTTTGGTATTCATTTAGGGTTTTGGAGGCAGAAAAACCCTTAGGAAAATTGTTTGTTTTTCAACTTTGCATCATGTTAACGTGTTTCTTGCACTGTGTTTTTCCTTGTTTCCTTTAAAAAGAGAAAGACCGCTTGGTTAATATTTTTGCCAAACAAAAATGAGTTCTAGGATATGCGTGTCTGAATTGGCAAAAACAGAAAAACTAAACGGTCTGAACTTCCAGACATGGAAGAGAAGAATCCCGTTAGCTCTAACACTAAAAGGTGTAGAGTATGTGTTAAAGTAAACAGTGCGTCTTCCACCACCAGACGCAAACCAATAACAATTAGAAATGTATAAAATATTTCTAAAAGACGATACCATAACAAGAACTATAATGTTAACTTATATGGAGGATGACCTGATTAGGGTCTTTGAAGAATTTGAAACTGCAAAAGAATTGTTTTATACGTTAATAACTAAGTATGATACAACTGCAAAGTTGCATATTCAGTTACTACTACAAAAATACAACTCCTTTAGAATGAAAGAATGAGAAAATATAGTAGAACATTTGAATCATATGCTAGTTATGGCTAGGGATTTAGCCGTAGCAAAATCAGTCATCCCCAAACCAATGCAGATATCAACTATACTGAATAGTCTACATCTATCATGGAATATGGTCACCACTGCCTTAAGGTTAGGGCCTGAATTCAACCTTTTGGAATTGCCCCTAAAACTAGCAATTGAGGAAGAACACATGCTCAAAAACAAAAGAAAAAAACTGCTAGTGGTTCAAGATGAGTTCGCGTCTAGCTCAAAATCCAATCAGAAAAAGAAACCAAATAAAAGGTTTGACAAGAATATCAAGAAAGGTAGTCAAGCTTTTAAGAAATCACAGGAAACTTCTTCCCGGATTAAGTGCTTCAACTGTGGAAAGATGGGGCAATATAAGAGAGACTGCCGCAACAAGAAAGGTGGAGGAAACAACCCAAAACGCGAACAATCGGAGAAGCAGGAAATAATCTGCGTAATTTCAGAATGCTTATACTTGGACCGCCCAGTTACAGGTTGGTGGATAGACTCCAGAGCTAAAAGATACATCTCAAAAACCAAGGAAGGGGCAATTGATCTAAAGGAATATCAACCCGGAGAACATCGTGTGTATATGGGAAACAATACTTTTTCAGATGTTTTGGATATTGGATCCTTTAGGATATTTGTACAAGGCAAGCCAATTGTACTGACCGATGTGTTAATTGTGCCATCTATAAAGTACAATCTGGTCTCGATCCCTGCCTTAGTAAAGAAAGGTTTTGAAGTTAGGTTTGTACCTAACAAGGTAACTGTGGAAAAACAAGGGAGAATCTTGTTCTCTGGAGAATTTGATATAGAACATGGACTGTTCAAATTATCCGATAATGAAAGTCATCAATCTTCTGTTTATATTGAAAGTGTCATTTCTGTTGATGTGAATATGTGACATAAACGCCTAGGGCATATAAGTCTGGAAAAGTTGAGGAAATTATCCAACTTTGACTTATTACTCAGATTTGAGGAAAAGACTTTCAACAAATGTGAAGCTTGCATATAAGGAAAAATGACAAGAAAAGTCTTTCCCAAGAAAACAAAAAGGGCAACAACCCTGTTAGAGATTATTCACACGGATTTATGTGGACCTTTTAGAGTAAAAACACATCGAGGAAAGGGTTACTTTATAACCTTTATCGATGATTACTCTAGATATATGTATATATATCTTTTAGCACATAAATCAGAGACACTTGAAGCATTTAAAGAATATAAGCAAGAAATAGAAAATCAATTGGGACATACTATCAAAGTCTTGAGATCAGACAGAAGAGGTGAGTATACCTCAGCAAAATTTTTAAAATTTTGTAAAGACTTTGGTATTACTAAACAAAATACAATGTCTAGAACACCTCAACAAAATGATCTAGCTGAAAGATACAATAAAATATTGTTGAATATGATAAGGTCTATGATTATTGATGTCTCTCTACCAAGGGTCTTTTGGGGAGAAGCGGTAAGTACAACTGTTTACGTGCTCAACAGAGTACCATGTAAAGTTGTGTTCACTACACCGTATGAGATGTGGTTTGGAAGAAAACCCAACCTAGGTCATCTCAGGAGATGGGGATCAATTGCACATGTTAAGATCCTTGATCAGTCTAGAGATAAACTAGATAGTAGGTCCTTGAGGTATATATTTATTGGATATCCAAAATGTTCAAAAGGATATCGGTTTTATCATAAGGACCAAGGACTCATTGAAAGCAGAGATGTTGAATTCTTAGAAGATTCTAAGAATGACATCCTGGAAAACAATGAAGAGTTTGTTGATGATTTGGTAGATTTTGACCAGTCATCTTTTGAGCCCATAGAAGAACTTCCTAAAACTACCGATACCTTAATTAGACAAAAGAGGCCTAGAGCCACTCCATCCTATTTAAAGGATTATCACACTTATCTTTCAAAAGAAGTGTGTAATTCGGTAGATTTAGATGAATTGACTGATAACTTGACTTATCAGCAAGTAATGAATGCATCAGAAGCAACAGACTGGGAGAAAGCCATGGATGAGGAAATTGAATTCATTGAGAAAAACCAAGTCTGAGATTTGGCTGATTTGCCAAAAGGAAGAAAAATTATAGGCTGTAAATGGGTTCTAAAAAAGAAATATATGATCGATGGTACAATTGACAAGTTTAAAGCGAGGTTGGTTGTAAAGAGTTTTTCGCAAAAGGAAGGGATAGACTATGTTGAGACATATTCCCTAGTTGCCAAATTTGCATCCATACGAATAATCCTAGCAATATCTGCATACTATGATTTGAATTTATATCAGTTAGATGTAAAGACAGACTTTCTAAATGGTGATTTAGAAGAAATCATATACATGCAGCAGCCCGAAGGATTTGTGATTGAAGGCCAAGAAGATAAAGTATATAGGTTGAAAAAATCCCTATATGGCCTAAAACAGTCACCTCGCCAATGGTATTTGACTTTTCAAAATGTCATTATAGAACTTGGGTTTGTGGCTAACAAACTTGATCACTGTGTTTATGTTTGGAACAGTGGGAGCCACTTTGTCATCTTATCATTATATGTCGATGACATATTGTTGACTGAAAATGACAATGAAATGATTGTTAAAACTAAGTCATGGTTGAACTCCAAGTTCGAAATGAAGGATATGGGAGAAGCATTCTATATCCTAGGTATAAAGATCTCTCGAGATAGAGGATCTAGACTCTTATGCCTGAGTCAAGAGAGATTTATAGACTATATCCTCAAGAAGTTCAAAATGGGTGAATGCAAGTCTGTAGATATACTTGTTACAAAAGGGGTGAAACTAAGTAAGGCTGATTGTCCCGGTGAAGGAGACGATAAGCCTAATGTTCCTTATGCTCAAGCTGTTGACAACTTAATGTATGCTATGTTGTGTATAAGGCCTGATATCAGCTTTGCTGTTGGTCTTATCAGTAGATATCAAAGTAATCCAGGTTGGCGGCATTGGATAGCTGTAAAAAGGATTCGAAGATATCTGAAAGGAACAAAGGACTTGAAACTATGTTTTCAAGCAAATAAACTGGAAGTGGTAGGATACTCAGATGCTGACTTTGCTGGGAGCAAAGATGACAACAAATCTATCTCAGAACAAATATTCTTATTTGGAGGTGGTGTTGTTTCTTGGGCATGTAAGAAACAGGGCTGTGTAGCATAGCATACACAGGAAGCTGAGTGTATTGCTTGTTGTATGGCTGCAACAAGTGCCATCTGGATAGGCTGCTTCATACGTGATTTGAAGCTGAAAATAACAGATGAGCCGGTGATTATCTATTGCGATATCAATGCAGTAATTACTCTTATTAAGAGTGGAGCAGATTTCTCAAAAAGCAAGCATATAATGGTAAAATACCACTATGTTCATGATATGGTTATGAGAAAGGAAATATCTATCTCATACATGCCAACAGAAGACATGTTGGCGGACCCCTTAACCAAAGACATAACGAAAGAATTCTTCTCAAAACAAGTTAGAAACATGGGTTTGAGATATGTTGTTGTATAGGTAAATAACCATACAACGGATGATTTGTTGTGTAGAGAAATAACCACACAAGAGGTTTTGATTACAATAGTAATTAGGAATCGATATAACTAGTGAAAACCCCTGGAAAGTGGGAGGAAAACCAGTATGTCGATACACTTGGCTCGAATGGCCAAGTGGGAGATGTTACAATGAAATGACCATTCTCAGCTCGGGTAACAGCTGGACTACCTGAGAAGAGGCCGGATAATGTAACGGACAGCCGTTACCGAAAAATCCGGTAACGGCCATCCATTATAGCTCCCAAACGAGGGAAGCCACGAGAGGAGTAAGGCAGCCATTTCACAATGTGAAAAACACATACAGACATACAATCGTCTGAGAAAACCCTCGTGTGGAAGCCTCGCGACAACACCATCCGCTGCGCCCACTGAACCTTCGGCGACCGAACAACAGAAAGGTAAGCGCTGATCCCTCAAATTCTTTCCTCTTTCTCTCTTACTGTCCATCTTCATCACCTGCCTCCTAAAATGATTCACCATCTACTGAAAATTAAACTTTTTAAAGGTCTGGATAGTGCTCCATTACCTTACCATTGTACATCATACCGTCGGTCTCGATGAGAAGATAAACAAAATGGAGTTTAATTACATTCCACAACTGCTGTTGCTCTGTTTCTTTCCTCTCCTTGCTGAGTGCGAGGTTCGCCATTTCCGTTTCGACGTGAGCAACCTTCTTTCTTTCTTGGATTTATTGGTTAGCTGGGCTGAGTGACGCAGATGGGCCTAACAATCAGGGATGACTCAATGGAAGTTGAGGCCTAAAGCTAAAAATTGCGATCATGTATGACTTAAAACTTGGACTAAAAATTGCGATCATGTATTGATAGGTGGTGATGAGGAACTACAGGAAGCTTTGTCAAACCAAACCCATCGTCACGGTCAACGGTCAGTTTCCTGGGCCAACCCTCTTCGCCGGAGAAGATGACAACGTCGTCGTTAAGGTCACTAACCACGTCAAGTATAATGTTACCATCTACTGGTAAGTTAAATTAAATACTTAACTTAATTCCAATTCGATATTATGATATTAAGAAAGGTTTACCTGCATTAAGGTGGTTAATTAGGGGAACAATGGTGGGGATATATACATGGTTTCACAGGCATGGCGTCAAGTAGCTCCGAACCGGCTGGGCCAATGGCCTCGAGTAAATCACGCAGTGCCAGATCCAGCCAGGGAACAACTTCACCATCATCAGCCAGAGAGGGACGCTCCTATGGCAGGCAACCATCGTTCATGGCGCCATCGTAATCCTGCCGAAGCATCGAGATCCTTACCCTTTTATCACACCCCATGAGGAGGTCATCATAGTACTAGGTGGCCTTCCCTTAGTCTCTCTCCCACACACAAGCGCACACAAACACACACACATATATACAGTGGCGGACGTACGTTAAATTTGGTTTAGGTCGAACGAGAGCTGGCTAGGTCCCAACTCATGGCTTTCGTGCTCGACGGCATCGGCCGAACATTAAAGGGAAGGGATCTCTGTGGAACGCCATTTTCCAGAAGCAGGTTTTGTGGAATCGTGAGGTCATTTTCGTCTCGCCCTCTTACTCTTCCTTTGGCCCTCTCGTATTAAAAGTGATATGTATACATGACAATGAAATCAAGGTATGTGCTAAGGTGGTTTTGATCGCCAGATTGATGATGAAGGATAAATTTGTAAGGGCGTGGCCATTCTCGGCAACCCACCACGGTAATGGTCGGATTGGACTGTGTTCATGGTAACAGAGAGAATGGCCGACATAGAATCAAAACCGTCGGACCGTTATCGGAAAGCCCAGCCGAAAGTCAAGAACATGTGTTGCTCTATAAATAATAAATACAAAACATCACACATGGTCTAAATAATGGAAACACATAAAAAAATACGAGGCAAAATTCGATGTATAAAAACCTCGAAATAAAAGAAAAATAAAACCATGTACCTTAATCCAGACGTAGCTGAAAAGCACTGCGAGCAAATAGGAAGTCAACAACAACAAACCCGAAGGTTGACAGAAGTCGGACTCCGACAGAAAGGTAAGAGGTGGTTTTGATCGTCGGATTGATGATGAAGGATAAATTTGTAATGGTGTTGCCATTCTCGGCAACCCACCACGGTAACGGCCAAATTGGATCGTGTTCACAGTTACAGAGAGAATGGCCTACATAGAATCAAAACCGTCTAACCATTACCGGATTGCAATGTAACTGTTCAGTTAAAGTGGTTTCGGAAAGCCCAGTCGAAAGTCAAGAACACGTGCTGCTCTATAAATAATAAATACAAAACAGCACACACAGTCTAAATAATAGAAACACATAAAAAAATACGAGGCAAAATTCGATATATAAAAACCTCGAAATAAAAGAAAAACAAAACCACGTACCTTAATCCAGGCGTAGCTGAAAAGCACTACAAGCAAATAGGAAGTCAACGGCAACAAACCCAGAGGTCGAAAGAAGTCGGACTCCGACAGAAAGGCAAGAGGTGGTTTTGATTGCCAGATTGATGATGAAGGATAAATTTGTAAGGGCGTGGCCATTCTCGGCAACCCACCACGGTAACGGCCAGATTGGACCGTGTTCACGATTACGGAGAGAATGGCCGACATAAAATCAAAACCGTCGGACCGTTACCAGATTGCAATGTAACTGTTCGATTAAAGCGGTTTTGGAAAGCCCAACCGAAAGTCAGGAACACGTGCTGCTCTATAAATAATAAATACAAAGCAACACACAGGGTCTAAATAATGGAAACACATAAAAAAATATAGGGAAAATTCGATGTATAAAAACTACAAAATAAAAGAAAAACAAAACCACGTACCTTAATCGAGACATAGCTGAAAAGCACTAGGAGCAAATAGGAAGTCAACGGCAACAAACCCGAAGGTCGATAGAAACTGGACTCCGACAGAAAGGCAAGAGGTGGTTTTGATCGTTGGATCGATGATGAAGGATAAATTTGTAAGGGCGTGACCATTCTTGGCAACCCACCACGGTAACGGCCAAATTGGATCGTGTTCACGGTTACAGAAAGAATGGCCGACATAGAATCAAAACCGTCGGACCATTACCGGATTGCAATGTAACTGTTCGATTAAAGCGGTTTCGGAAAGCCCAGCCAAAAGTAAGGAACAAGTGATGCTCTATAAATAATAAATACAAAACAGCACACACGGTCTAAATAATGGAAACACATAAAAAAAATACGAGGAAAAATTCGATGTATAAAAACCTCAAAATAAAAGAAAAACAAAACCACGTACCTTAATTGAGACGTAGCTGAAAAGCACTAAGAGCAAATAGGAAGTCAACGGCAACAAACCTGAAGGTCGACAGAAACCAGACTCCGACAGAAAGGCAAGAGGTGGTTTTGATCGTCGGATCGATGATGAAGGATAAATTTGTAAGGGCGTGACCATTCTTGGCAACCCACCACGGTAACGGCCAAATTGGATCGTGTTCACGGTTACAGAGAGAATGGCCGACATAGAATCAAAACCGTCGGACCGTTACCGGATTGCAATGTAACTGTTCGATTAAAGCGGTTTCGAAAAGCCCAACCAAAAGTAAGGAACAAGTGATGCTCTATAAATAATAAATACAAAACAGCACACACGGTCTAAATAATGGAAACACATAAAAAAAAATACGAGGAAAAATTCGATGTATAAAAACCTCAAAATAAAAGAAAAACAAAACCACCTAGCTGAAAAGCACTAGTAGCAAATAGAAAGTCAACGGCAACGACAGAAACCGGACTCCGACACCAAGGCAAGAGAATCGCCACAAAATTATCGCCTTGCGTTCCTGTTCCGAGCGTTCATCTTTTCCGGCATTCTGACCGTATCAACAAAAACCAAAACCAAGCAATTTTCCACGTTAAGTGTACGTTAAAGTTCGATGAGACGCAATAAATAAATATAGCACCTCGACAGAAAAAAGATAAAGGAAGAATAAGTAGATGTAGAGTCCTGTGTTTCTTGAAATCTCTATCAAGCTTCACTTGTGTTATTCTCATCTTGCTTCTTTTGGTTATCCCTCTGCAGATGATTCTTGTCCTTGTGCTCCTTTTCTTTCTGATCATGCTCTAGCAGTTCGCTTACTAACATACGCTCATTATTTGTTAGAAATCCTGCAATCTTTTCTTGGAATATCTTCTTCATGCAGGATTCTTAAGATGGTAGCTTGTTATTTGTGCAAAATCTTTCAATTCGAATCATGTTAGGCTATTTTGATCGTCTTATACATCCAGAAAAAACTTGTGCCTTTTCCCGTAATGACTTCATTCAGTTTAGTTGTGCGGAAAATTTTAGATTCATCTCAAACACTAGACTTGGCAATAGTGATGGAGAACGAGCAAAACAGAATGATGAAACGTGGAAACAATCATAAGAGACAAGGTTTCCATAGTTGGAGAGAGCTGTTTCTGGCTTGGTAGTTCAGTTATCAATTTAAGAATTAATGACATTGCTTTTTACTCTTCGGAACTTTATTTGCACGTACAAATAACTTACTATAATAAGCTCTTAGTAACATAGTTATTGGTAGCTCTTTTTAAGTATATCAGTTTCACCCAAATCCCGTGGCAAAATCTTATATTTTCGTTTCCTTGGGTTTTCATTTTCACATTGAGTCCGCCACCACTGTTGGATTCATCAGAAATTCTAAATTTTTTATGTATTGAAATTATTAAAAGAACTTAAACCCGCCCCACTGGAAACAAGTTTCTGTATCCGCCACTGCATGGATATCATGCATAAGTGTGTCAAGGAGTTTAACAGAGTAATTAATATTTGGAAAAATGGATACAAGCATGCAGCTGAATGGTGGAAATCGGACGTGGAAGCCGTGATCAATGAAGCACTGGCTTCCGGCGGTGCCCCGAACGTTTCAGATGCTCACACTATCAATGGCCTCCCTGGCCCCTCTTCCGGTTGCCCATCCGAAGGTAAGCACCAAATGAGCGGCTTTCTCAGTTCAATCATCCTCCAGAGCACTTCTTTGATTGTTAAAGTTAGTCATAAATGTTAATAAGATAGAAGATAGAGAAGTATGCATTGACCAAATTTCCTACTCTACCTAAAGTGGGATGTGACTTGTTTTGATGATAGTTTTAGTTTTGTTTTAAGCCACAATCACATCAACTTGAGTTCATCGAGTTGCATTTGGAGAAATCCATGGGTTGTTTATCGTGTTCTGCTTCGAACACGAATGAAGACAAGTTGAGACAAACATGAGCTACTTATATAAATTGGAAAAATAACTTTCAATCGTAATAGTTATTCTAAAATTTCATTTACTAGTGAGGAATGAAGTAAAAAAGTTAGTTTTTTTCTCTTCGTAGAATTAAAAGATTTTATTATTAAGTTAACTGTATTTTTGCCAGTCAATTATTGGTTAATGTTTTTCTACCACATATATATATAGTAAACTAAATGAGTTAATTATGCAAGCCATCCCAAACCAAACATGAAGTTCGATTTATTTACCAGCCTTAGTTGGCTAGACTAAGATTATTTCTTCAATTATAATTCCACTTAAATCCGAAATGAAAATCATGTCTTGCAAGATGAATTATAGTAGTGTGGCATTGATCATGAAGGTCTGTTCAAGTTGGAAGTAAATGCCAGTAAGACGTACATGCTCCGAATAATCAACGCTGCCCTCCATGAGGAGCTTTTCTTCGGTGTGAAAGATCACAATCTCACTGTGGTTGAGGTAGATGCTTCTTACGTGAAGCCATTCACCCCCAAAACGATCTTAATTGCACCGGGGCAGACCACCAACGTGCTCCTTTCTGCCAATAAGACCGGCGGCGGCCGCTACATGATCGCCGCCAGCCCGTTCATGGACACACCGATCATAGCCATCGATAACAATATAGCCGCTGGAGTTCTCACTACGCCGGAACGCCGGACTCTTCTGCCACTACCATTCTCAAGCTTCCAGCTTGAAACAACACCTCGGAAGCCAACAAGTTCACCGATTCACTACGTAGCTTGAATTCGAAAAGTTTCCCGGCAAAAGTGCCGAAGAAGATCAATCATTCACTCATCTTCACTGTCGGTCGCCTTGATCTTCATGCAACGGCAGCCGGGTTGTCAGCACTATGAACAACATCTCCTTTGTGATGCCGACCACTGCGTTGCTTCAGGCCCACTACTTCAACAGCTCCGGCGTCTTCACTGACGATTTTCAGGCAAAACCTCCGGTGGGCTTCAACTACACAGGAAACCCGCCTGCGAACATTGTCGCCCAAAATGGTACCAGACTGCCCTTCAACTCGACCGTGGAGATTGTGCTTCAAGACACTAGCATCATAGCTCTTGAAAACCACCCGGTTCACCTCCATGGTTCAACTTCTTCGCCGTTGGCAGGGGCATCGGAAACTTCAATCCAAAGAATGATCGGAAGAAATTTAATCTTCATGATCCTATTGAAAGGAACACGATTGGCGCGCCATCCGGTGGATGGGTTGCTTTGAGATTCAGAGCCGATAATCCAGGTAAAATAGAAGATTACTTTACTACTGATTAAGAATTTTATCAACATGAAATAGCTCTCTTTGATTAAGTTGTTGGATTTTATCTAGAAAAAATTATGCAGGAGTTTGGTTTATGCATTGTCATTTGGAGGTACAGACTACATGGGGATTGAAGATGGCTTTCATTGTGGATGATAGCAAAGGAGCTAATCAATCTCTCTTACCACCACCACCTGATCTACCGAAATGCTAACTAATGTTTGGTGAAAATGATTATATACTTCCATTGATTATGATTCTCCTTATTCTCGGAAAAGAAAACACCGAGCTAGCTTTTATGAGATATTGCAACCGACATTGTATTAGTTACCCTTCAACTCAAAAATATATTGAATTTGTTTTGATTCTATTTTCTCTTGCATTGAGAGATTCTAATGTTATTGTTCAGGTCATGTCATTGTTTAAGACATCTAGAGTTGTTTCCTCGGACTGTGCATGTTCATGTGATGCAAGCTTACGTTTACAAATATTATAAACAAACAAACATATATATATATATATATATATATATACAATAAAGTTAGAAGATGCAAATCATAGAAATACAAATTTCATCCAAACCAATCTCAACCTTTTAATCAAATATTATTGATGCTTGAAACTAAAAAAAATATGCCCCGTTTTGCAGGTTACTTATTGCTTGTATATATACACGTATTTACCTTTTTGGTTTTTAGGTGGTTGAGATTAAAAGAGAATATACACCTTTTGGTTTTTAATCTCAAAAATTTATGTGTGTGTTTGTATATGTTTACATATGAATTGTCTGAATCCATCTCTTTCTTTCTCTATCTTTATATATCCTCCACACATTCACCAATTGTATCTCACTCAAGACTCCCCTTTCAGGAAAAATACCATCGGTATCCTCCCAGAAATCAAGCACCAACAACCAACTTTTATATATATTTATTTGTTTGTTTCTTTATTTGTTTATTTATTAATATCAGTAAACGTAAGCTTGTCACATGCACAGTCCTAAGAAACAACACTAGATGTCTTAAACAATGAAATTACCTGAACAATCATATTAGAATCTCTCAACGCAAGAGAAAGTAGAATAAAATCAAATTCAATATATTTTTGAGTTAGGGTAACTAATACAATGTCGGTTGCAATATCTCATACAAGCAAGCTAGCTTGGTGTTCTCTTTTCCGAGAATAAGGAGAACCATAATCAAAGTATATAATCATTTTCATCAACACTAGTTATATACGTAAACACCAATGAAACCTTCATTTATAAAAAGTGCATTTAAATTCGAGCATACTATTACAAATGAATATGTGGAACAACTATCTTGAACTCATGAATTCAAAAAGAGGTGACACTTTTTTATTTATCATCATGCACAGTTTGTTCTATTTTGAATGGACCTGAAACCAATGGGAGAAGTGGTCGGGGCCAGGTTCGTGGGGAACCTGCTGTTCCCTGTCGGAGATTTCCTTGTTCTGTCTGTCCCCATCTCCTCGTTTTCACTGTCCAAATCTGCACCATTAGAGTCCGTTCTCCATAGGGAGTGAAGATTTCCCTTCCCATCAACATCCGTAGTCTTGAGGGTAGCGGTGGTCGGTTTGGACTGCCCTAGTGGCCCAGTGGTTCCATTCAAACCTGAACAGCCTGGAACCGAAACCAGGAGCAGAGTCAGGGACCTAGATTACGTTAAGGTTCCACCTTCTGTAAAACCAGAACCAAAACCAAAATTGTAGCCCTGAATGATATTTTGGTTCAGGGTCAAAAATCCATCTTCAATGTATGTTTTTCTCAAATGAAACGAGAGCAAATCGGACGCGAAACCAGGAGAGAAACCATTGTAGATCCTGACTAAAACTGAGAGAACCGAAACACAAAGTAGAACCAGAAGGGGGTCGTTTTGGTTCCACTTCCAGGTTTTGGTGGAACTGGAACTTGTTAGTTGTTAGGTTTATCAAGGGATTGGTAACCACCACCATCATCTTTTCAAAGGATACCAGCTGGGGGGGTGTAATAGAGCGGATTCAAGCCGAGCATTGGCGAGGTTGACTCGGCTTGTTTGTCCAATTGCTTTGCCCGAGCTCAATCGAGCTTGGATCATTCAGCTCGAGATCAGCTTGATTCATAATCGAGCAACTCGAGCTCGAGTATATTAAGCTCTAACTAATCGGTAGGCTTTAGTTTGTTCCGGAAAAATCTAAAGCCAGAGGGGTTCACAAAAGAATGGATAAAACTGACATCCTCCATGAAACTTGAGTAATGATAGAACGGAGGCAAGCAAAACAAATCGTCTCCTGTATTTGAGAGACAGGTCAACTGATCAAAGTGAAGCCAGATGTGTATGAAAAGTTATGCAGAAGCTTATATGAGGGATATGGTTTTACCTTTTAAATGGGTTTTGGATCAAAAGTGATATATATATATATATATATATATATATATATATATATATATATATATATATATATATATATTCCAAAAGAATATGATATATATATATATATATATATATATACATGCATACATACATATATATAATATAGCGATTAGATCATGCCACTACTATGCTCTTCACTTCACTCATGTCTTACAATCACTTTTTAAAGTCACGAGTAAAATAACACTATTTTTCATTAACTTTTGAAAACCATTAATTTTTTTGAAGTATAAACGTGTTACATGAAAAACAATAGGTCAACATAAGTGGATACGAAAAAAGTGAGTATAATCTCATTTTCTTATATATAGCATATATATCAATGAATAAGCCCAATTGCAGCTTTTCTCGAGCCGAGCTCTAGTAAATCCCCCAGGGAAATCCTTGCACACGGGTTTGAAATTGTGATGGGACACATCCATCCGCAGGAATCACTTAAACGCCATGCGTACACAACGTGAAGAGGGATGTAAGACAAGCAAAGGAAGTTTTATCGAGTGGGCACGCATTAGTACGGTAAAAAAATTAAAGGAGGAAGAAAGCGTGAGCTTGTAAACGATGGTGATGAATGATGTCTCTTTCTGATACCATTCTTTGAAGATGGGTTGCAGCAATTCCTGCCGTCAATCACTCCACTGGAGGATCTGATGCACTTGATATTTACCCACTCACATACAGGAGGATCAGCTCTACCACTATATAATCACAAACCCTGGGTCTCTGAATTATCCTTTGGTCTTGGTTGAAGGTAAAGATGGCGCAGGGTAGGCCACCTTGGCTCAGGTTGGCAACTCAACGTTTTGATCCGCAGCCTCGACCGGCGGTGCCGCCCGCCCGCCTAATACCTAGCTTTAATGCCTTGTTTGGTCAGGCATCAGCAACATCAGAACCGGCTGGACCAGTACCACCTTCATCGGCATCGACACCTGCGCTACCAGCGCCTGCGCAGATACCAGGACCTTCTTCAACAGAGCCAGCACCTGCATCGGTAGCGACACCACCTTCACCTGCATTACGGCCAACTGCACCCACACCAGCAACACCGCCACCGCCACCAGAACCTTCACCTGCACCACCAGCGTCTTCGTCGGGGCCGACTGTACTGACACCGTCATCGACGTCACCAGCACCAGCGCCAGCGCCACGGACTCCACCGGCACAAACAGCAGAGGTACCAATATCATTAATAGTATCTCCTTCGCCGCCTGCAGTTGAACTGCCACCATTGACGTTACCACCTCCGCTAGAAGAAGCATCACTTGTTCCAGCAGCACCAGCACCAATACCACCACCTGCACCATCAACAGCAATGGCACCAGCACCGCCTCCACCTGAGATAGCAGCAGCACCCACACCACCTAAGTCACCACCTGCACCAGAGGCACCTGAATTAGCACCACCAGCAACATCAGCTCCACAGCCAACGCCCACAACAGAATCACCTACACCACCACCAGTTCCAGCTCCACCAACAACAGAACGGGCAACAACCCTGCTCCCACTTTCCAAAGAACCTCAACCGCTGCCACAAACTGAGATTTCTCAACCACCCCCACCACCTACAAACCAACAGTCACCTGCAGCCGCGGGACCTCCTTCCCCACCATCACCACCTACAAGCCAACCACCACCAGCCACCCAACCTCGTCTTCTCCCTCTGCGATACCACCCCCGTCCCCGTCACCACCATCACCAGCACCATCCCAACGGCAACAGACAATGCCACCTCAACTGCAATCTTCCCAGCCAACTCAGTCCCTTCATCAACCCGAACCAGTTCCTTCTCCACCACTTGTTGAACTCGAACCTGTTCCAGTTCTCCCTCCGATTCGTCTTCATCAACGATCCGAAATGTCTCCTCCTCCATTCCCCCGCCATCCACAATTGCTTAAGACTAAACCTCCTCCATTATCAATCCCACCACCCTCACCTCTTCCTCCTATCTTGTTGCCCGTCCCCGAACCGGTTCGTTTGAAGGAAGAACCGATACGTCATGAAACCAAGGAGCAAACCAAGACGGTAATCCATAAAAGAGGCCTCCCACCGTCTCAAGCAGGCGGCCCCACTGTGCTTCCTTCCCACCCACCACTTTTCTCTCAGAACACGACAGAGAGAGTCATGGGTCCAAGTCTGAGAGGTAACCGAACTGTCCCCATCCGAGACATGGAAGACCAGGGCATGATGACGATCACCGTCGCCGGGGATAACAAGGGGGCCACCATGGACTTGAAGTCGGCCTGCCAGAAAGATCAGATCACCCCAAACACCGGTCACCATACACAGAAGGACAAAGAGGAAGTTCACGTAGAAGAAGATGACCATGAGTCAAGGAAGAATGAACCAGCTCCTCAGTACAACTCGGTTTTTGCCGTGATCAACAGCAACGTCCAAAGTGTGAACAACTCCATCGTGTTAGGGTGCCACTGTGCTCATAACAGCCCTGGAGTTCACCTTACATTAACGGGACATAAGCCCAACTTCAAGCCAGGCCGTGGCATGAAACATGAGCACGAACACAAGGAGGAGCACGTATCTGGGCTGAGCAGCCCAGAAGCTCATTAGGCTCTTGGCTGCACCAGTGGTGGATTCACTTTAGGGCAGGGTGAGGCAAGTGTCCCTCACCCAAAATACAAGTACGCCTCACACCCAAAGAATTCCTAAATCCGCCACTGGCTGCAACTGACGGCCAACTTAGTCAGTTGTTAATTTGAATGCATACAAAGAGTTGTGTTCCTGCAAAACCATCGGGCATTGATCTCCTAGGACCTGTTCAAGCTCATTCCTGGTTCGAGTCTGAATGTGGTCAGCCATATACATAATATCGAATAGCTAAAGGTTTCATGTGGCTCGCTTGGTACTAATAAATCTATCAGTTCTTGCTGTCATTTAATTTACATGCATGGCAATTAAATGTATTTTAACGATTTATACTATGTTTGAACCATGCTGCAGTGATGCTCATGGTAGAGTTGCTTTCCAACAGACCAACACAATCGGAATGGGTCATAAATCTCAGTTGATCTGTAGAATGCATGCTTGGATAAAAAAATATCAACTTTTATATGTTGAAATATCCATTTTTTGTGTTCAGAATGCGGGAAAATCAACACATGAAGAAACTCAATGCTTAGATTCATCTTCCTTTAATTAATTGACAAATTAGTATGGATCCATCTGTGTGGCCGGGCTACGTGAGATGGCCTGCTACATGGTGAATCAAAAGAGTATCACGATATCGAGCTTGAATCCGTTTGCCATGCTAAAAAGAAGGGAAGAATACGGTTTGAAAGAATTTGACGTGAATTATGTAGAGCTCTCCGAAGAGTCATTTAAGTAAAAGCTAAAGTACGTAAACTGGGCTCTAAAATATGTATGGGTCGGAAAATGTCAGAAGTGGGATTTGAACCCACGCCCTCTCACGAGGACCAGAAGGTGGGATTTGAACCCATGCTAAAAAGATGGGAAGAAGATGGTTTGAAAGAATTTGATGTGAATTATGTAGAGCTCTCCGAAGAGTCATTTAAGTAAAAGCTAAATACGTAAACTGGGCTCTAAAATATGTAATGGTGGGAAACGGGGATCGTTCGATGAGACCAAGCGCCACTGTGAGAAGGCCTTGTTGGTGTACGCCGAAGGGATCGAGAGGCACGGCAGCAACCTAGATCAAGAGGAGATCGGGGTGGGTTTGGGCCGGGTTGCATCGCTCTTTGAGTCGATGGTCGAGGTCAAGCACACTATATATCTTTTGGAGAAGGCACGAGGTATGTTAGTGGGTTCGGGAGGCAACGAGGGTAGCCCGACGCTGGCTCGCCTTGAAGCTCAGATTGGTCTTCTTCACCTTATGAATAAAAGCTACGAAGAGGCTCGAGTCTTCTTGGGGAGCTCAGTGAAGAAGCACCGAGCCATGGTGGGCGGCGAATCGAGCCTAGTTTTGGCCGTGCTGCTGAACCAGCGAGGCGTGTTATGCGTGGGTGCGGATGCCATAGCAGAGGCAGCCCAAGACTTCCAAGAGTCCAATGCTGGGAACAGCTCATCCCGATGTGGAGCACGCCCGGAGATGGCTGGCTGAGTTGATCGAGGAATCCGAGCAATGACGTTCGCGGAAAGCCCGCACTTTGCATGACCTTATCCTTTTACAGAAGAAAAAGAAGACCAACACTGACGGTTCCTCAAGTGGTGGTGGTGTCAACGGCGGCAACGGTGGTTTTGTTTCAGGCCAGCATAGTGATACCAAAACAAAGGTGTAGTTTGCATGCATTTTTTCTCTAACTTCTTCTCTCTGCCAAGTGATTCGGGAGATCGTGATTAGGTACCAAAGATTGTAAAGCATATTGGCCATGCATGTCATCTGAGTGACTAGATGACGCAGAGATGAATAACATATCGTTTGGTTCCAGGACATCATCTCCCAGATGGCCCTCCTCTAATCTTCTTGCAGAGAATCTCTCTCTCTCTCTCTCAAGTACGTAATTCTATATCAGAACTGCAGCTGAAGAAAAGGATGCTACTCATGATGGATGACTTGCTAGCTAAGGGTTGATAGATGTACTATTTAGTTCAACATCAATCATCTAATCGGATTAGGTTATTGTCACTCGTTGTTGAACGTTTATTCCTTTATTCATAAGTATCTGCCAGCTCCCCATTCGGTCCAAGAAGCCTCTCACATCTCGAACACACACAAGAGAGAGAGAGAGAGATGGGAAAAGAACAAAGATGATCAAAATTCAGTTCGTTCTGATTTCATTCATTTGCGTTTTTGTTATCAGAAAGCCCATTCATGTGATTGTGATCATGAATTGGAACACGAGCACTGCGTGTACAAGCGTGATGCATGCCCTGGGTATCGAACTCATAACCTTCAACATGTGAGTCGAATCCGTAGCTCGCTAAGCTATCACTCATTGTGCTTCCCCGAATTCGACATACTATGGCCATCGCCAGTCCTGAATCTGCAGGACCAAATGAGGTGATCTGTAAGATCATGTAACTGGCACCAAAAATGCATGTCATCTCGGTGATGGCGTGTACACCGGTGCCGGGTCATGATCTCCCCGATCACCTGACCCACGTATTGTAAAGTCTGATCACAAAAGAGGAAGGGAAAAAGAATCGGTTCCGAAAATCCAATCTGGGACCCACAATGCATCTGCCAGGAACAAATTGGGTGCGAAGATGGTTGCTACGTTGCCTTCAATGGCTGCTTACCCAAAATGCAATTACCTTTTTCGTGAAAGGAAGATGATCCAATCCATCTGATTCCGAATGGACCACCCGTCTCGTCTCCCACGTCTCTCTTTCTCTATTTCTCAACCAAATTCTTTCCTCTTTCTCTCTTACTGTCCATCTTCATCACTTGCCTCCTAAAATGATTCACCATCTACTTAAAATTAAACTTTTTAAAGGTCTGGATAGTGCTCCATTACCTTACCATTGTGCATCAAACCGTCGGTCTCGATGAGAAGATAACAAAATGGACTTTAATTACATTCCACAGCTGCTGTTGCTCTGTTTCTTTCCTCTCCTTGCTGAGTGCGAGGTTCGCCATTTCCGTTTCGACGTGAGCAACCTTCTTTCTTTCTTTGATTTATTGGTTAGCTGGGCCGAGTGACGCAGATGGAACTAACAATCAGGGATGGCTCAATGGAAGTTGAGGCCTAAAGCTAAAAATTGCGATCATGTATTGATAGGTGGTGATGAGGAACTACACAAAGCTTTGCCAAACCATACCCATCGTCACGGTCAACCGTCAGTTTCCTGGGCCAACCCTCTTCGCCGGAGAAGATGACAACGTCGTTAAGGTCACTAACCACGTCAAGTATAATGTTACCATCTACTGGTAAGTTAAATTAAATACTTAACTTAATTCCAATTCGATATTATGATATTAAGAAAGGTTTAACTGCATTAAGGTGGTTAAATAGGGGAACAATGGTGGTGATATATACATGGTTTCGCAGGCATGGCGTCAAGCAGCTCCGAACCGGCTGGGCCTATGGCCCCGAGTAAATCACGCAGTGCCAGATCCAGCCAGGGAGCAGCTTCACCATCATCAGCCAGAGAGGGACGCTCCTATGGCACGCCGCCACCGTTCATGGCGCCATCGTAATCCTGCCGAAGCATCGAGCTCCTTACCCTTTTATCACACCCCATGAAGAGGTCATCATAGTACTAGGTGGCCTTCCCTTAGTCTCTCTCCCACACACAAGCGCACACACATATATACAGTGGCGGACGTACGTTAACTTTGGTATAGGTCGAACGAGAGCTGGCTAGGTCCCAACTCAAGGCTTTCGTGCTCGACGGCATCGGCCGAAGGATCTCTGCGGAACGCCATTTTCCGGAAGCGGGTTTTGTGGAATCGTGAAGTCATTTTCGTCTCGCCCTCTTACTCTTCCTTTGGCCCTCTCGTATTAAAAGTGATGTGTATACATGATAATGAAATGAGGGTATGTGCTGAGGTGGTTTTTTCATGATGAAGGATAAATTTGTAAGGGCGTGGCCATTCTCGGCAACCCATCATGGTAACGTTCTGATTGGACTGTGTTCACGGTTACTGAGAAAATGGCCGACATAGAATCAAAACCATCGAACCGTTATCGGATTGCAATGTAACTGTTCAGTGTTAAAGCAGTTTCGAAAAGCTCAGCTGAAAGTTAGGAGCACGTGCTACTCTATAAATAATAAATACAAAGCAGCACACACGGTATAAATAATGGAAATACATAAAAAAACACGAGGCAAAATCCGGTGTATGAAAACCCCGAATTCATGATGAAGGATAAATTTGTAAGGGCGTGGCCATTCTCAATAACTCACCACGGTAACGGTCGGATTGGACCATGTTCATAATTATAGAGAGAATGGCCGACATAGAATCAAAATTGTCGGATCATTACAGGATTGCAATGTAACTGTTCGGTTAAAATGGTTTCGAAAAGCCCAGCCGAAAGTTAGGAACACGTGCTGCTCTATAAATAATAAATACAAAGCAGCACACATGGTATAAATAATGGAAACATATAAAAAAATATGAGGCAAAATCCGGTGTATGAAAACCCCGGATTCATGATGAAGGATAAATTTGTAAGAGTGTGGCCATTCTCGGTAACCCACCACCGTAACGGCCGGATTGGACCGTGTTCACGGTTACATAGAGGATGACCGACATAGTATCAAAACCGGACCCCGGATTGCAATGTAAATGTTCGGTTAAAGCGGTTTCGGGAAGCCCGCCACGTGCTGCTCTATAAATAATAAATACAGTCTAAATAATGGAAACACATAAAAAAAACACGAGGCAAAATCCGGTCTATGAAAACCTCGAAATAAAAAAAAAAAACCACGTAACGTTCCGAGCGTTCATCTTCCGACACGAGGTAAAATCCGGTGTCGGAGGTCGACAGAAGCCGGACTCCGACAGAAAGGCAAGAGAATCGCCACAAAATTATCGCCTTGCGTTCCTGTTCCGAGCGTTCATCTTTTCCGGCATTCTGACCGTATCAACAAAAACCAAAACCAAGCAATTTTCCACGTTAAGGGTCACGTTAAAGTTCGATGAGACGCAATAAATAAATATAGCACCTCGACAGAAAAAAGATAAAGAAAGAATAAGTAGATGTAGAGTCCTGTGTTTCTTGAAATCTCTATCAAACTTCACTTGTGTTATTCTCATCTTGCTTCTTTTGGTTATCCCTCTGCAGATGATTCTTGTCCTTATGCTCCTTTTCTTTCTGATCATGCTCTAGCAGTTCGCTTACTAACATACGCTCATTATTTGTTAGAAATCCTGCAATCTTTTCTTGGAATATCTTCTTCATGCAGGATTCTTAAGATGGTAGCTTGTTATTTGTGCAAAATCTTTCAATTCGAATCATGTTAGGCTATTTTGATCGTCTTATACATCCAGAAAAAACTTGTGCCTTTTCCCGTAATGACTTCATTCAGTTTAGTTGTGCGGAAAATTTTAGATTCATCTCAAACACTAGACTTGGCAATAGTGATGGAGAACGAGCAAAACAGAATGATGAAACGTGGAAACAATCATAAGAGACAAGGTTTGCATAGTTGGAGAGAGCTGTTTCTGGCTTGGTAGTTCAGTTATCAATTTAAGAATTATTGACATTGCATTTTACTCTTCGGAACTTTATTTGCACGTACAAATAACTTACTATAATAAGCTCTTAGTAACATAGCTATTGGTAGCTCTTTTCAAGTATATCAGTTTCACCCAAATCCCGTGGCAAAATCTTATATTTTCGTTTCCTTGGGTTTTCATTTTCACATTGAGTCCGCCACCACTGTTGGATCCACCAGAAATTCTAAATTTTTTATGTATTGAAATTATTAAAAGAATTTAAACCCGCCCCACTGGAAACAAGTTTCTGTATCCGCCACTGCATGGATATCATGCATAAGTGTGTCAAGGAGTTTAACAGAGTAATTAATATTTGGAAAAATGGATACAAGCATGCAGCTGAATGGTGGAAATCGGACGTGGAAGCCGTGATCAATGAAGCACTGGCTTCCGGCGGTGCCCCGAACGTTTCAGATGCTCACACCATCAATGGCCTCCCTGGGCCCTCTTCCGGTTGCCCATCCGAAGGTAATCACCAAATGAGCGGCTTTCTCAGTTCAATCATCCTCCAGAGCACTTCTTTGATTGTTAAAGTTAGTCATAAATGTTAATAAGATAGAAGATAGAGAAGTATGCATTGACCAAAATTTCCTACTCTACCTAAAGTGGGATGTGACTTGTTTTGATGATAGTTTTAGTTTTGTTTTAAGCCACAATCACATCAACTTGAGTTCATCGAGTTGCATTTGGAGAAATCCATGGGTTGTTTATCGTGTTCTTCTTCGAACAAGAATGAAAACAAGTTGAGACAAACATGAGCTACTTATATAAATTGGAAAAATAACTTTCAATCGTAATAGTTATTCTAAAATTTCATTTACTAGTGAGGAATGAAGTAAAAAATTTAGTTTTTTTCTCTTCGTAGAATTAAAAGATTTTATTATTAAGTTAACTGTATTTTTGCCAGTCAATTATTGGTTAATGTTTTTCTACCACATATATATATATAGTAAACTAAATGAGTTAATTATGCAAGCCATCCCAAACCAAACATGAAGTTCGATTTATTTACCAACCTTAGTTGGCTAGACTAAGATTATTTCTTCAATTATAATTCCACTTAAATCCGAAATGAAAATCATGTCTTGCAAGATGAATTATAGTAGTGTGGCATTGATCATGAAGGTCTGTTCAAGTTGGAAGTAAATGCCAGTAAGACGTACATGCTCCGAATAATCAACGCTGCCCTCCATGAGGAGCTTTTCTTCGGTGTGAAAGATCACAATCTCACTGTGGTTGAGGTAGATGCTTCTTACGTGAAGCCATTCACCCCCAAAACGATCTTAATTGCACCGGGGCAGACCACCAACGTGCTCCTTTCTGCCAATAAGACCGGCGGCGGCCGCTACATGATCGCCGCCAGCCCGTTCATGGACACACCGATCATAGCCATCGATAACCATATAGCCGCTGGAGTTCTCACTACGCCGGAACGCCGGACTCTGCTGCCACTACCATTCTCAATCTTCCAGCTTGAAACAACACCTCGGAAGCCAACAAGTTCACCGATTCACTACGTAGCTTGAATTCGAAAAGTTTCCCGGCAAAAATGCAGAAGAAGATCAATCATTCACTCATCTTCACTGTCGGTCTCCTTGCTCTTCATGCAACGGCAGCCGGGTTGTCAGCACTGTGAACAACATCTCCTTTGTGATGCCGACCACTGCGTTGCTTCAGGCCCACTACTTCAACAGCTCCGGCGTCTTCACTGACGATTTTCCGGCAAAACCTCCGGTGGGCTTCAACTACACAGGAAACCCGCCTGCGAACATTGTCGCCCAAAATGGTACCAGACTGCCCTTCAACTCGACCGTGGAGATTGTGCTTCAAGACACTAGCATCATAGCTCTTGAAAACCACCCGGTTCACCTCCATGGTTCAACTTCTTCGCCGTTGGCAGGGGCATCGGAAACTTCAATCCAAAGAATGATCGGAAGAAATTTAATCTTCATGATCCTATTGAAAGGAACACGATTGGCGCTCCATCCGGTGGATGGGTTGCTTTGAGATTCAGAGCCGATAATCCAGGTAAAATAGAAGATTACTTTACTACTGATTAAGAATTTTATCAACATGAAATAGCTCTCTTTGATTAAGTTGTTGGATTTTATCTACTTGAAAAAATTATGCAGGAGTTTGGTTTATGCATTGTCATTTGGAGGTACAGACTACATGGGGATTGAAGATGGCTTTCATTGTGGATGATAGCAAAGGAGCTAATCAATCTCTCTTACCACCACCACCTGATCTACCGAAATGCTAACTAATGTTTGATGAAAATGATTATATACTTCCATTGATTATGATTCTCCTTATTCTCGGAAAAGAGAAAACACCGAGCTAGCTTTTATGAGATATTGCAACCGACATTGTATTAGTTACCCTTCAACTCAAAAATATATTGAATTTGTTTTGATTCTATTTTCTCTTGCATTGAGAGATTCTAATGTTATTGTTCAGGTCATGTCATTGTTTAAGACATCTAGAGTTGTTTCCTCGGACTGTGCATGTTCATGTGATGCAAGCTTACGTTTACAAATATTATAAACAAACAAACATATATATATATATACAATAAAGTTAGAAGATGCAAATCATAGAAATACAAATTTCATCCAAACCAATCTCAACCTTTTAATCAAATATTATTGATGCTTGAAACTAAAAAAAATATGCCCCGTTTTGCAGGTTACTTATTGCTTGTATATATACACGTATTTACCTTTTTGGTTTTTAGGTGGTTGAGATTAAAAGAGAATATACACCTTTTGGTTTTTAATCTCAAAAATTTATGTCATCCAATTATATATATATGTGTGTGTGTGTTTGTATATGTTTACATATGAATTGTCTGAATCCTTTCTCTTTCTTTCTCTATCTTTATATATCCTCCACACATTCACCAATTGTATCTCACTCAAGACTCCCCTTTCGGGAAAAATACCATCGGTATCCTCCCAGAAATCAAGCACCAACAACCAACTTTTATATATATTATTTGTTTGTTTGTTTATTTGTTTATTTATTAATATCAGTAAACGTAAGCTTGCATCACATGCACAGTCCTAAGAAACAACACTAGATGTCTTAAACAATGAAATTACCTGAACAATCATATTAGAATCTCTCAACGCAAGAGAAAGTAGAATAAAATCAAATTCAATATATTTTTGAGTTAGGGTAACTAATACAATGTCGGTGGCAATATCTCATACAAGCAAGCTAGCTTGGTGTTCTCTTTTCCGAGAATAAGGAGAACCATAATCAAAGTATATAATCATTTTCATCAACACTAGTTATATACGTAAACACCAATGAAACCTTAATTTATAAAAAGTGCATTTAAATTCGAGCATACTATTACAAATGAATATGTGGAACAACTATCTTGAACTCATGAATTCAAAAAGAGGTGACACTTTTTTATTTATCATCATGCACAGTTTGTTCTATTTTGAATGGACCTGAAACCAATGGGAGAAGTGGTCGGGGCCAGGTTCGTGGGGAACCTGCTGTTCCCTGTCGGAGATTTCCTTGTTCTGTCTGTCCCCATCTCCTCGTTTTCATTGTCCAAATCTGCACCATTGGAGTCCGTTCTCCATAGGGAGTGAAGATTTCCCTTCCCATCAACATCCGTAGTCTTGAGGGTAGCGGTGGTCGGTTTGGACTGCCCTAGTGGCCCAGTGGTTCCATTCAAACCTGAACAGCCTGGAACCGAAACCAGGAGCAGAGTCAGGGACCTAGATTACGTTAAGGTTCCACCTTCTGTAAAACCAGAACCAAAACCAAAATTGTAGCCCTGAATGATATTTTGGTTCAGGGTCAAAAATCCATCTTCAATGTATGTTTTTCTCAAATGAAACGAGAGCAAATCGGACGCGAAACCAGGAAAGAAACCATTGTAGAACCTGACTAAAACTGAGAGAACTGAAACACAAAGTAGAACCAGAAGGGGGTCGTTTTGGTTCCACTTCCAGGTTTTGGTGGAACTGGAACTTGTTAGTTGTTAGGTTTATCAAGGGATTGGTAACCACCACCATCATCTTTGCAAAGGATACCAGCTGGGGGGGGGGGGTGTAATAGAGCGGATTCAAGCCGAGCATTGGCGAGGTTGACTCGGCTTGTTTGTCCAATTGCTTTGCCCGAGCTCAATCGAGCTTGGATCATTCAGCTCGAGATCAGCTTGATTCATAATCGAGCAACTCGAGCTCGAGTATATTAAGCTCTAACTAATCGGTAGGCTTTAGTTTGTTCCGGAAAAATCTAAAGCCAGAGGGGTTCACAAAAGAATGAATAAAACTGACATCCTCCATGAAACTTGAGTAATGATAGAACGGAGGCAAGCAAAACAAATCGTCTCCTGTATTTGAGAGACAGGTCAACTGATCAAAGTGAAGCCAGATGTGTATGAAAAGATATGCAGAAGCTTATATGAGGGATATGGTTTTACCTTTTAAATGGGTTTTGGATCAGGTCGTTCCAAAAGAATATGATATACATATACATGCATACATACATATATATAATATAGCGATTAGATCATGCCACTACTATGCTCTTCACTTCACTCATGTCTTACAATCACTTTTTAAAGTCACGAGTAAAATAACACTGTTTTTCATTAACTTTTGAAAACCATTAATTTTTTTGAAGTATAAACGTGTTACATGAAAAAAATAGGTCAACATAAGTGGATACGAAAGAAGTGAGTATAATCTCATTTTCTTATATATAGCATATATATCAATGAATAAGCCCAATTGCAGCTTTTCTCGAGCCGAGCTCAAGTAAATCCCCCAGGGAAATCCTTGCACACGGGTTTGAAATTGTGATGGGACACATCCATCCGCAGGAATCAATTAAACGCCATGCATACACAACGTGAAGAGGGATGTAAGACAAGCAAAGGAAGTTTTATCGAGTGGGCACGCATTAGTACGGTAAAAAAATTAAAGGAGGAAGAAAGCGTGAGCTTGTAAACGATGGTGATGAATGATGTCTCTTTCTGATACCATTCTTTGAAGATGGGTTGCAGCAATTCCTGCCGTCAATCACTCCACTGGAGAATCTGATGCACTTGATATTTACCCACTCACATACAGGAGGATCAGCTCTACCACTATATAATCTATGCATAACCCTGGGTCTAATCACAAACTCTCTCTCTGAATTATCCTTTGGTCTTGGTTGAAGGTAAAGATGGCTCAGGGTAGGCCACCTTGGCTCAGGTTGGCAACTCAACGTTTTGATCCGCAGCCTCGACCCGTGGTGCCGCCCGCCCGCCTAATACCTAGCTTTAATGTCTTGTTTGGTCAGGCATCAGCACCATCAGAACCGGCTGGACCAGTACCACCTTCATCGGCATCGACACCAGCGCTACCAGCGCCTGCGCAGATACCAGGACCTTCGCCAGCAGAGCCAGCACCTGCATCGGTAGCGACACCACCTTCACCTGCATTACGGCCAACTGCACCCACACCAGCAACACCGCCACCGCCACCAGAACCTTCACCTGCACCACCAGTGCCTTCGTCGGGGCCGACTGTACTGACACCGTCATCGACGTCACCAGCACCAGCGCCAGAGCCAGCGCCACGGACTCCACCGGCACAAACAGCAGAGGTACCAATATCATTAATAGTATCTCCTTCGCCGCCTGCAGTTGAACTGCCACCATTGACGTTACCACCTCCGCTAGAAGAAGCATCACTTGTTCCAGCAGCACCAGCACCAATACCACCAGCAGCACCATCAACAGCAATGGCACCAGCACCGCCTCCACCTGAGATAGCAGCAGCACCCACACCACCTAAGTCACCACCTGCACCAGAGGCACCTGAATTAGCACCACCAGCAACATCAGCTCCACAGCCAACGGCCACAACAGAATCACCTACACCATCACCAGTTCCACCTCCACCAATAACAGAACGGGCAACAACCCTGCTCCCACTTTCCAAAGAACCTCAACCGCTGCCACAAACTGAGATTTCTCAACCACCCCCACCACCTACAAACCAACTGTCACCTGCAGGCGCGGGACCTCCTTCCCCACCTTCACCACCTACAAGCCAACCACCACCAGCCACACAACCTCCACCATCAACCTCGTCTTCTCCCTCTGCGATACCACCCCCGTCCCCGTCACCACCATCACCAGCACCATCCCAACGGCAACAGACAATGCCACCTCAACTGCAATCTTCCCAGCCAACTCAGGCCCTTCACCAACCCGAACCAGTTCCTTCTCCACCACTTGTTGAGCTCGAACCTGTTCCAGTTCTCCCTCCGATTCGTCTTCATCAACGATCCGAAATGTCTCCTCCTCCATTCCCCCGCCATCCACAATTGCTTAAGACTAAACCTCCTCCATTATCAATCCCACCACCCTCACCTCTTCCTCCTATCTTGTTGCCCGTCCCCGAACCGGTTCGTTTGAAGGAAGAACCGATACGTCATGAAACCAAGGAGCAAACCAAGACGGTAATCCATAAAAGAGGCCTCCCACCGTCTCAAGCAGGCGGCCCCACTGTGCTTCCTTCCCACCCACCACTTTTCTCTCAGAACACGATAGAGAGAGTCATGGGTCCAAGTCTGAGAGGTAACCGAACTGTCGCCATCCGAGACATGGAAGACCAGGGCATGATGACGATCACCGTCGCCGGGGATAACAAGGGGGCCACCATGGACTTGAAGTCGGCCGGCCAGAAAGATCAGATCACCCCAAACACCGGTCACCATACACAGAAGAACAAAGAGGAAGCTCACGTAGAAGAAGATGACCATGAGTCAAGGAAGAATGAACCAGCTCCTCAGTACAACTCGGTTTTTGCCGTGATCAACAGCAACGTCCAAAGTGTGAACAACTCCATCGTGTTAGGGTGCCACTGTGCTCATAACAGCCCTGGAGTTCACCTTACATTAACGGGACATAAGCCCAACTTCAAGCCAGGCCGTGGCATGAAACATGAGCACGAACACAAGGAGGAGCACGTATCTGGGCTCAGCAGCCCAGAAGCTCATTAGGCTCTTGGCTGCACCATTGGTGGATTCACTTTAGGGCAGGGTGAGGCAAGTGTCCCTCACCCAAAATACAAGTACGCCTCACACCCAAAGAATTCCTAAATCCGCCACTGGCTGCAACTGACGGCCAACTTAGTCAGTTGTTAATTTGAATGCATACAAAGAGTTGTGTTGCTGCAAAACCATCGGGCATTGATCTCCTAGGACCTGTTCAAGCTCATTCCTGGTTCGAGTCTGAGTGTGGTCAGCCATATACATAATATCGAATAGCTAAAGGTTTCATGTGGCTCGCTTGGTACTAATAAATCTATCAGTTCTTGCTGTCATTTAATTTACATGCATGGCAATTAAATGTATTTTAACGATTTATACTATGTTTGAACCATGCTGTAGTGATGCTCATGGTAGAGTTGCTTTCCAACAGACCAACACAATCGGAATGGGTCATAAACCTCAGTTGATCTGTAGAATGCATGCTTGGATAAAAAAATATCAACTTTTATATGTTGAAATATTCATTTTTTGTGTTCAGAATGCGGGAAAATCAACACATGAAGAAACTCAATGCTTAGATTCATCTTCCTTTAATTAATTGACAAATTAGTATGGATCCATCTGTGTGGCCGGGCTACGTGAGATGGCCTGCTACATGGTGAATCAAAAGAGTATCACGATATCGAGCTTGAATCCGTTTGCCATGCTAAAAAGAAGGGAAGAATACGGTTTGAAAGAATTTGACGTGAATTATGTAGAGCTCTCCGAAGAGTCATTTAAGTAAAAGCTAAAGTACGTAAACTGGGCTCTAAAATATGTATGGGTCGGAAAATGTCAGAAGTGGGATTTGAACCCACGCCCTCTCACGAGGACCAGAAGGTGGGATTTGAACCCATGCTAAAAAGATGGGAAGAAGATGGTTTTAAAGAATTTGATGTGAATTATGTAGAGCTCTCCGAAGAGTCATTTAAGTAAAAGCTAAATACGTAAACTGGGCTCTAAAATATGTATGGGTGGGAAACGGGGATCGTTCAATGAGACCAAGCGCCACTGTGGGAAGGCCTTGTTGGTGTACGCCGAAGGGATCGAGAGGTGGCAGCAACCTAGATCAAGAGGAGATCGGGGTGGGTTTGGGCCGGGTTGCATCGCTCTTTGAGTCGATGGTCGAGGTCAAGCACACTATATATCTTTTGGAGAAGGCACGGGGTATGTTAGTGGGTTCGGGCGGCAACGAGGGTAGCCCGACGCTGGCTGGCCTTGAAGCTCAGATATTGGTCTTCTTCACCTTATGAATAAAAGCTACGAAGAGGCTCGAGTCTTCTTGGGGAGCTCAGTGAAGAAGCACCGAGCCATGGTGGGCGGCGAATCGAGCCTAGTTTTGGCCGTGCTGCTGAACCAGCGAGGCGTGTTATGCGTGGGTGCGGATGCCATAGCAGAGGCAGCCCAAGACTTCCAAGAGTCCAATGCTGGGAACAGCTCATCCCGATGTGGAGCACGCCCGGAGATGGCTGGCTGAGTTGATCGAGGAATCCGAGCAATTACGTTCGCGGAAAGCCCGCACTTTGCATGACCTTATCCTTTTACAGAAGAAAAAGAAGACCAATACTGACGGTTCCTCAAGTGGTGGTGGTGTCAACGGCGGCAACGGTGGTTTTGTTTCAGGCCAGCATAGTGATACCAAAACAAAGGTGTAGTTTGCATGCATTTTTTCTCTAACTTCTTCTCTCTGCCAAGTGATTCGGGAGATCGTGATTAGGTACCAAAGATTGTAAAGCATATTGGCCATGCATGTCATCTGAGTGACTAGATGACGCAGAGATGAATAACATATCGTTTGGTTCCAGGACATCATCCCCCAGATGAACCTCCTCTAATCTTCTTGCAGAGAATCTCTCTCTCTCTTTCTCTCTCTCTCTCTCTCTCTCAAGTACGTAATTCTATATCAGAACTGCAGCTGAAGAAAAGGATGCTATGCATGCTCATGATGGATGACTTGCTAGCTAAGGGTTGATAGATGTACTATTTAGTTCAACATCAATCATCTAATCGGATTAGGTTATTGTCACTTGTTGTTGAACGTTTATTCCTTTATTCATAAGTATCTGCCAGCTCCCCATTCGATCCAAGAAGCCTCTCACATCTCGAACACACACAAGAGAGAGAGAGAGAGAGATGGGAAAAGAACAAAGATATCAAAATTCAGTTCGTTCTGATTTCATTCATTTGCGTTTTTGTTATCAGAAAGCTCATTCATGTGATTGTGATCATGAATTGGAACACGAGCACTGCGTGTACAAGCGAGATGCATGCCTTGGGTATCGAACTCATAACCTTCAACATGTGAGTCGACATCCGTAGCTCGCTAAGCTATCACTCATTGTGCTTCCCCGAATTCGATATACTATGGCCATCACCAGTCCTGAATTTGCAGGACCAAATGAGGTGATCTGTGACAT